>KQ473307.1:0-79578 GCA_001314345.1 Phytophthora multivora | reverse complement strand
AAACTGACGAACCTATTAGCTAGCGGTAACTGGTTCCAAACCGGTAAGTTCATTTAAGGCGTGTCCTTTTGTATTGGGCAGTCTCATGTTAGCATGTATACCGGTAAAGCCACATAAAGCAAAATAAAAGCTCGGACTCTTTTCAAGACTTGAGATCCTTGTGAAGCTGAGTCAGTCCATCCATCCATCAACATAGATCCGGTCGATGGTAAAGTGGAGATTTGAAATCCGGCACCACGCTCGCTCGAAATGCTGTATCGTACGTAACGTAAGGTACAGTACATGTACACTGAAGGGATTGACACAGGCTACACCGTACGGGTCCAGTAACTGGAGGCTACAGACGTTCCGCTGTGGATGAATGACAACTGTCGGTTGCTTTCGTCAGAAAGTGTGTGACCAATTCTTGGCTGCGTGTCAACTTGACACTGTCAAGTTTGACAATCGAGCGATTTCCGTGGCTTCGGGAGCTCTTCTCTACTTCACACAGCAAATCTCCTTAATGTGCTTCAGTCATCTGCGTTGAAAAGGCTGCAGGTTTCCCGTACTCACTTCCTCTTCGACAACAGACCCAGTACAGTGTACAGTAACCATCGGGTGGTTAAGATGGAGCTGTCCCCGCAAGAGCAAGAGTACTGCCGTGATCTGACCATGCAGCTTCTCGACCGAACAATCTACGACTGCGAGGAACTTGGCTTAGGAACGAACCACGTTGGGAGCCACTCAGACTTGAACTGCACGCGGTGGAAGAAGCTCCAGTCGCACCCGGACGTGACGCTGTATGCGGACCGAAGTCCAAACTCTGCTTGGCTCCCTGGAATGAACCGTGAAGACTGGGAACAACCCGTTGCAGTGGTGACTGTGGGGCAGTTAAACTGCTCACTGGACGATTTATTGCTGGCCTTGGTGACTCCTACGGTCGCTACGATTCGTCTTCGAGGTGTTCTCATGGGTCGAAGGCCGGAAAAAGACCTGCAGCTCGTACCAGTCGTACAAGCTACAGCTGCGTCACCTTTCCAGTCTCTTGGTGTCTTGCGGTTCGTGAACACTCAGCACTGGCCATTGACGATGTTCGTTGACCCTCGAGAGATGGTACTTACGCTTGCTACGGGTGAAGTGGTCACGGCTAATGGGAGACGCTTTGGATACGAGATTTTCCTATCGGTTCCAGTTTGTCGCAATAGTACCAAGCCCTTAGCACGTACACAAGTTCTGGAGACGCGAGTGTTCTGGGAACAACCGGATGGATCTGTGGGCATCTACAGCAAACTCATTGTGGACATTAAAAGCCGATTACCAGAGTCCATCAAGCAGGGCATGCTGTGTCGCGGGGTTATGCGGTTCTGGAAGTTTATTCCGCGTTGTATCGAGGCCAAGAAGTTGCGCTGGTGTTTAAAGCACAAGAAGATTTTGATCCGCGACCTTCAGAGACAGCCGCAAGTCATGGGAGGGCCTGCTAGTTGTGGCGGATGTGGTGCTATGGCGAAACTTTCCCATGAAAAGCCAAACAAGCGAATGGAGAATCGATGCAGGCTTTGCGACGCGTGGCTGTGCTGGAAATCTTCCTGTCGAGCGTCTTGCCAAGTTACCGCGGTGGTAAGCGAGGGGGCTACTATTTGCGAGAAGGAGATCGCGTTGTGTCCTCGCTGCATCATCTTCGCACAAAGTCAAAGTGCGGCAACAATTGCACAGTCCGAACTAGTGGATTCATTTTACGAATAAGCATTTTCAGTCAGGGTAATTATTTAACAGATACAAAGACTTTGCGTGTCTGCTCATTGAGTCGCTTTAGCTTCAACGTTGGCGGACTATTGTCGTCGCCTTTTGAATCGTCCGTCAACAAAACACAGTTTTAAGGATCTCGAGGCTTTACGGATCTCGAAATTTGACACACGGTTCCTCCCGCACAATTTCATTTAAAGAGTAACTATTACCACAACATGATTGACTTGACTTTTGTAAGTCGATACTTTAGGCACTTTTTCGTATTTTAGAATGAGGAGGGGGTGAATGCCAAATTGTTTGGCAAGCCAGCATTGTGAAGGATCGTGACATCCAACCTCCAGGTTGTGTCAATATTCTATTTAACGCCTACATCGTGTCTTCGTGTGGTGCAGCCAAGAGATTCACTTTCATGTTGCTCATGCTGCAGACAGGAAGGATCCGCCATCTCTCGATTTGCTCAACACGCTGGAAGTTCCAGTGAAACTCTAAGTGTCGATCCCGAGGAACTCTAAAACACGGATGGATAGAGCTGTCGTTCCTCTTCTAGCAGAAAGTGCGATACAGTACATCATTTGCTTGGACTCGAAGCTCGCTACAAAGTTGTACATGTATCGCCCGACGACCAAGCGATCCGTAAAAAAGCAAATCGCGCTCAAGCTCCCGAACCTACGCGTTCGAGCCGAACCTACTGCGGTTTCTGTACCACTTCTCCTTTCGCAGCGAAGCGAGCAACGCGTCGGCCATGGAATTATCCCCGGAAGACTGTAAACGCTGTCAAGAGGTGACCCAGCAATTGCTTAAAAAAACACTCCACGACTGCGAAGAACTGGAATTAACCACGACATCCGACGGAGCTCATGCCAATTTAGACAAAATGCGTTGGAAGAAGCTCCAGGCGAAAGAAAATGTCTCGATCTACGCTGATCGCACTGCCAACTCCGCGTGGCTTCCAGTCATGAATCGAGACGAATGGGAGTACCCCGTTGCAGTGACTGCTGTGGGTCGGATGGAATGCTCCGTGGAAGATCTCCTCTTCGCGTTAATGACTCCAACCACTGCGTCCCAAAGACTGCGGAGTTTCCTCATGGATCGACGTCCTGAAAAGAATTGCCAACTGGTTCCCATTGTGACTCCAACTCAAGAATCCCCTTTCCAATTCCTAGCAGTCTCAAGGTTCGTGTGCACTCAAAATTGGCCGTTCACGATGTTTAAAGGCCCAAGAGAAATGACTCTCGCCTTTGGAACGGGAAAACTCACAACAGCAAGTGGGAAGCAGTATGGTTACGAAATAGCGCAGTCGGTGTCGCTATGTAGCCATTCTCAACACACTCCGATGCCTCGTTCACGAGCTCTCCAAGCTCGGATCTTTTGGGGACAATCGGATGGATCAATTGTCGTGTACAATAAATTAATCGTCGACGCCAAGAACCGACTGTCGGATTCAGTGAAGCAGTTGACGTTGTGTCGAGCAGTTCTCGGGTTCTGGAAATTTGTACCTCGAAGTCTCGAGACGAAGAAGTTGTGGTGGTGTTTGAAGAACAAGAAGACGTTGATTCTCAACTTCCAGACGGAGGAATCGACTGGCTGTACACTTCAATCCCAGAATCCCCACAAACTATCAGTGTCGAATCGATGTGAATTCTGCAATACCTTTTTGTGCGGAGGATCCAAGTGCCGCACTTCCTGTCAACTTAAGTTGGTGCTAAGTGGCGAAACGGGATTCCTCGAGCAGAGATTGACGCTCTGTCCGCGATGTGCCCTCTTCGTTCGAAGCCGAGATTCAACGGAAATCGCTCGTGCAGCGCTGATAGAGACGGAACAGAGCTCATTCGGTAGCCTTTCGTCCTTTACGAAGACGTGGAGCGCTACTGGGGACGAAGATGGTTTCTCCTCAGCCTCAACCGAATCGTAACAGGTGAAGCTTGGAGAGTGAAGGGGATACTGAAGATACTGTATCCATTTGGTGCAAATCGATGGCGGTACAGCAATTTGAAACGCTGGCGACCATGCCGAAAACAGTGCCATTTGTCAGCCCAGCGAAGTCGTTGTCCCTCGTCGTCGTCCAATGATTCAAACTTCAAGCGTCCAAGTGACTGTATCCGAATGCTGTTAAACAACAACGTGCCGCTCTCTGCTCGGGAGCTGCAAATCTCTGTGATGTTCGTGCCGTCAAGTCGAGCTTTAGCTCTTGCGCTTTCGGCCCTCGTTCGCGTTTCCCACTTCTTCTTTCTCCAGTTGTCGAGTTGGAGTCATCACGATGCTGGAGCTGTCACCGGAGGACCGAGAATACTGTCAAGATGTCACGACCCAATTGCTAGACCGAACGTTGTTCGAGTGTGAAGAACTGGAATTGGACGTGACGCAGGTCAATTGCCACGCTCAGCTGGACAACAAGCGATGGAAGAAGCTACAGACCCATTCCAACGTGACGTTGTACGCCGATCGCCGTCCTAACGCCGCGTGGCTTCCGGTGATGCACCGTGAGGACTGGGAACACCCGATTGCGGTTGTAGCTGTAGGGGAAATGAACTGCTCGGTGGACGACGTGCTGCTCGCCTTGTTGACACCGGATGTTGCCACTCAAAGGATGAGGAGCGTGCTCAAACGACGGCGTCCAGAGGTGAATTGCCGCCACAATCCGATCGTAAAACCCACAAAGACTTCCCCCTTTCAGTACCTCGCAGTGTCTCGCTCCGTGAACGCTCAACATTGGCCGTTCACGATGTTCCTGGGTCCTCGGGAAATGGTCCTTGCGCGTGCTACAGGGGAGATCAATTCTGCGAACGGGACGCGTTGTGGCTATGAAATGGTCCAATCTGTAGCGCTGCGGAACACGTACGCTCAATCTTCTTCACTTCCGCGATCTCAAATGATCCAGGCGAGAGTTTTCTGGGAGAAACCGGGCGGGTCTGTTGTTATTTACAACAAGTTCGTTGTGGACGTTAAAAAACACCTCCCGGACTCGGTAAAGCAGGGAACTCTGTGTCGAGCTATTATGGACTTCTGGAGGTTCATTCCGCGCAGTATGGACTTGAAGAAATTGCGCTGGTGCATGAAGAACCGAAAGGTTTTGGCGCGTGAGCTCCAGCGTTCAACTCAGTTACTAGGATGTGCTGGATGTGGGGTAATTACCCAGAAATCAATAGCTGAAGGCGCAGGAAAAGCCGAACCTGGGAAACAGCTTTGCGAGCTCTGTAACTTGTGGCTATGCGGAGCTTCGTACTGTCGATCCTCTTGTCAGCTGAAGATGGTATGCAGTAGCGAAACGAAGGTGTACGAACAAACAGTCATGGTCTGTCCTCGCTGTATCTCGTTAGTGAGGAGTCAAAGTGCAGCGAATGTTGCGCGAGCTGAATTGAAGGAGACGTCACGCCATGGCGGAGCAATTACGCTGACAAACTGGGAGCAAGACGTACATGTACAGAGGCATTCATATGAGTATTAAAAAGTTCATTAAAAAGTTCATTAAATTTTAAGTATTTTCATTTTCTTCATGCTTTTGGCTGTTGTCGATGTTTCTCGCATGAACCTGCATACGGCGCGCCGTTCTTCTTGAATGTAGCGTGGATTTCCTTTAGCCCACGTTTTGCAATCTCCTTGGCATTTTCAGCACGAATGACATCCGAGCAACTGATGCAGATGGCTACATTTTGACGGACCGTTTCCAGACTGCAACGATCAATTCGTACGAGTTGCCGCATGGAGCAACACCGAGACTTGGAGCACAGACACGTCGAGCATAGTGCGCACTTATAGGCTTGAGTAGCTGCAGACCCTAGAGCGCCATGAACAAGTGAACTCGCAATGTCTCCGAGACTTCGTCTTCGACTCAGTAGTGGAGAACTACACACGCCACACACAAACGGGTCAGCAGCACAAGGTGAAGGCCGTACGGACAACTTCAGCGATTCCTTGTGCTCCACACAGTAGCAGAGCTTCTTTGCATCAGCACAACGTGGCGCCATCTTCCAGAAATCCCGTACAACTTGCCACAGCGAAGCCTGAACAACGGAATCCGGCATGAAACTTGTGGAATCCACGATGATCTTGTAGTAGACGCCCACCGATCCGTCTGGGAGCTCTCGTAACACTCGAGCTTGGATCACTTGCTTTCGAGTTGCTGTACTATTCACCGGCCACCCCGACGTTGATACGGACTGGCAGATTTGATACCCTAGATGTTCCCCGCAAGAGGTGAAAACCTCTCCAGTAGCATCCACAAGCACATACTCGTGAGGTCGTTGTAGACACCCGTTATTGACAACGTATCGCGTGACCCCCATGAATTGGAACGGTTCTCCTTCAGTAGGAGCTGAGATGGCTTCAACCTCGACGTCATCCTCCACTTTGTTGTCCATTAGCACGGAACGGAGCTTGAATTCAGCAGGATCGGACGCTACCAGACCGTAGAGAACATCCTGAAGTGAACAGCACATGTGACCGACTGCTACAACAGCTACGGGATGGCGCCAACCTCCGCTTCTCATTGCTGTAACCCAGGCCAGGTCGGTCGTTCGCTCGGCGTACATTGCCACGTTGCTTTGAGACCGAAGCTGCTTCCATCCAACATGTTCCACGTCACTGCGACTGCTGCTAGTGCCTAAAGCCCATGACGCAGTGTCCGCGTAGTCGTGCAGCGTCCTGTCCAGCACTTTAAGTGTGATGTCTCGACAATACTCGCGATCTGAAGGTGAGAGTTCCGGCATATTTTTTTTTTTTTAAATTTGCTTCTGACCACGAAAAGTTAGGAATGAGACCGTGATAATTGACGGGTGCAGGACCGCGCACGCCAGCGATACGCAGCATAATCGCGCGTGAGAATAATCTTCACAGTTGTTCACTCGGGCACGTTTGATGGCGTCTTCATGAATGTTTTGCGGAGATTTTAATATTATTTGCACTAATTCTCGAGTGAGTCAGCTGGGAACAATTTCTTGAAGAGAACTCGTCGCTGGTCACTGTAGCTGCACCTCGAAACGCATCGCTACGAGCAAAAAAACACTGACAACTAAGCAGGTTCAGCAAATAGTTTTGTGCGCTTCCCGACAACTGGCAAACGTTGGAGATGCTGCGCCGATAAAGCTGAAGAATAAATTGAAGTTTTCAAGAAGTTACCCAAGATGTGTGACCATTTCTTTAAAAGCACTTTTTTGTAACGTTGAAGAGCTTATGTTGCGCTAACGTTGCTTCATCTTGTGACGTTCTTCTATATATTTCAAAATTAAAAAAAAAATCGCCAGAAGAAGAAGAAGACGTAACTGAAGATGGCCAAGATCACCAGCTTCATGCGCGTGACGAAACAGCCCAAGGCGCATGGGAAGAAGGTGGACGCATCGCCCGTGGCCAAGAAGCAGCATGTGGTCAAGAAGGAGAAGTACACGTCGCCCACAGCTGACGAATGGGTCGATGAAGTGTCGGGCGCGCACATTCCCACTTTCATCTACGAGGTGGAGGCTACAATCAATATTTACCTTGGGTGCTTCTTGTTTTAACGCTGTTGTAATTGCTCTAGACGGTGAAATACAAGCACAAACACGAGAAGCACCAAGTAGCCAAAGAACTGAAGACCGTCGTCGAGTATATTAAGGTGCAGAAGAGTTGATAAACCAGACTTGAATATTTACATATCTAACGTTAAAGTTTTATTGTTTGTAGAAGTACTACGACGTGCCGAAGGACTTTGAGACCAATACGAAGGTAAACAGGAGATATTCATCGCAAGAATCTTATAGTATGGCTTGATTCATCAGTTTTTTTTTGCTGCAGTTTGGTTGCTACAGTGGATTGACGTACGAGAAGAGGCTGACAAGAGCGTATTCGATGGGTCAGTTGTCGCTTAAGCGTGGGAACAAGAGTGAGGCGGCGCCTAAGTCCATGTGCTTAACGTGTGCCAAGGTGGAGCACACTTACAAGACCTGCCCTGAGGGTTTCTGAAGACCTGTAGGTGTTGAGGCTCGGAACTATTTCGCTAGTTGATACTGACCGCCAACAAGCTCCAGTTTGCCTTTGCTGACCAGCTTACCGAGAATCACCGACAGCCCTGAGATTGTCTTCGTATCTGCATAATAATACACAAGTGAGATAAGCTTCATCATGAAGAGGGGGAGTCCGCGAGCAATTGGTTACGTACATGGTTGGGCACCACTTCGAGCGAAGGTAGATAACATGTTGTGGATTCGCTGGATGGTTAACGACCCGAAGTTCGCGAGCATGCCGACGATGTAAGTCTCCAGCACCTTCAGATCCTCTTCGGCTTGTGCATCTTGGGACACTGCAGTCTCGAGTTCTTCAATCATCGAGTCGTCGTCGCACCTCGCGTCCTGGTAAGAAGCACTAGCTACTAACTCCTTTCTTCCCGACGCAAATGATACCAGTCCGTGATTCACCCATAGAGATACGTGCTTCAGAAGCAGGTCGTCCGAAATCTCGAGTTTTGAAGCAAGTTCCTCCACACTCCATCGATCTATGCCATGAATACAAGTTAGGTATCCCCAATGCTGGTAAGTGCCGCGCTTAACTGACCTTTTTCTTCAAAATAAAGAATGATCGTAGCTTGGAGAGGAGAAACGGTAAACTCGCGCTCTTCGCCTTCCAGCTCGATCGACAACTGCAACATAAGACTTCAAGCATCAACAACTACTCGGGGACCAAGATGAGATTCATGAGCGCACCTGTACGGATCCGAGCGAGGAATTCCACTCCAGAGAACGCGGGTTACGTAGCACGTGGTATGCGTCCTTAAACGCGTCAATATCCTTCGACACTTTCGGGTGGAAGATGAAGTCTTCGTCTTGCAGTGGAGGCCAGAATTGCTGAGAGACGATCGTCGCATCGACGAGTGTCGACTGATCTCCAGGACGCACAGGCTGGTCCACAGCAGCTGAAGCTGTACCGTCGGGGTTCTTCATCGTTGATTGGACATTCAGGTTGAGTCGCTTGGAGTCCTCAATGTCACGCACCATAATCTCGCACTGGTGCAAGCTATCTTCGCCAAATCTCAGCTTGAGCAACTCGAGTGTCTGTACGTCCCGATCCGTATCGAACTCAACGTTCTGCAACAGTTTATCCGCCAGCATCATACGATATTCATTTACAAAAAGCTCACGGCTCCCGTAGATGTTTACCTAACATAGTAATGGTTAGCCAGTGGCATTACAACGTTGTTTCAAGCAGCACAATCCGTACAAGAATCCTGAGAATGTCATCGCTGCTTCGACTGCGTGAAGTCTTTGTCGGGTCTGCCTCGATCGGATCTGGTTCCCATGAGTCCGGGGAAATGTCCTGCATGTGGATGCGTCAGAGTTGATGAGTTTCATGTACACGGGTAATGGCTTTACCTCGTCGTCATCGCTGTCGTCGTCGTGCTGGATAATCCGCATATTGTCTCGGCGAAGTTCTTCGAATAAATCTCCATTCTGTTCATCCGTAAGACTTTGGACGATACAGCGTACAGTGTCTTTCCGCTTCCGCAAGTACTGTGACACGTTAGATAACGTTATTAAAAGTAAATCACTTGAACGATCTCTTTTCATCGTAGACTTACTTCTTTCACTGGACCACTCAGCGCTTCTAGCAGAACACCTTTTGGGTCTAAAAGTCGAAATGCCTTCAGAAACAAAGTGAGCAGTCAACAAAAAGACAATCATTCAATCGATCAAACTTTACCTTGATGGTAGACACATAAATATCGAGGATCGCCGAGGTATTCGCCCCAGGCTGTAGTAGTCGCGACTGTAACGCGCCTCTGAACTCCTGCAGAAGCTCCGCGTGCTGATGAGTGCGTTCAAGACACTGCCTCATGTCTTCTAGCGCCGGCACGCTACCGAAGTAACGTCAGCTTCCCACACTACTTTGATCGTACTACAACGCAGTCACTCACCTGTCTGGAAACTCCTTGATAATCTCGAACAACTGGGTAATCCGCAAGCTGCCAAACTCTTGTAGCACATGTCTAGATAGAATTTCCTTCCATTTTCTCGTTGACGCTTCATCCTTCGTCTGCATGATCTCCTCCAGCCACGGTAATAACTCCGAACACGCCCACTGCTCCACTTCCGTGAGGAAAAGCTCGTCGTAAACTTCTTTACATGTGGATTTAACCACCTTCTTGACCTGTGAGTGGAGCACTCGAAGCAACGCTGGCTCGGCCACATGTAGCCACTCTAATTGCATCAATGTCTGCCGTATCGGTCTCGAGTCGAAAGCCTGCGACTTCTCCTTGCCCCGGAACTTCTGAAAACTCATGGAAAAGAAAATGACCAGCAGCTCCTCGAACTTCTCCACTGCCCGTGTGTCCTCAAGCACGAGGCACTTGAAGCTGATTCGGAGCTCCTGCAACATCGTTCTCTCCAGCTTAAGTTGCACGTGATCGTCAAAGAGACTGGCGATCTGAACGCAATGGGCAAAAGCGTCTTCAGCGAATTGCAGCGCCAGCGTCAGTTGCTGGGCACACAACATGGCTACACGTCTACGAGCTTGTCTGTTGCCTGCAGAGCGCTCGATTTCAACTGGTAAAGTGTCGAAGAAGCTCCAGAATGGCGGCACAACGTCTGAACGCAGCCAATATCCAAGACGCTGCAATAACATCTGACGCAAAGGCTCTTGGCGGCCATGGGCAACAGCGGACTGGATAATATCGCACAGACGATCAGTTACATCTTGAGAAGAGGCTGGTGAATCCTCGGCAGGCTGGTGGTCGAAGGCGAAGAGCTTGCGCCATAAGAGCTCGCGGTCGACGCGCAAGCCGCTGCTCATGACTGCAACCTGTCGATTTTCAGCCAATAAATGAAAGGTAACGATCTTCACCTGGCCGGGGCCAGGATTGACAGTATCTGTATGAGTCTACCGATTATAGCAGTAAATAGTTTTTCTTTATTTACAAATATGCTCGGTCTCTGGCCACGTGGCTGTCACGATGGGCTCACCGATCCAACGACATTCGCCATTCGGACCGCCCTCGACCTTGTGTCACTTTTAGCTTAGACACACACACACGCACACATGGACTCGATCACGACGCTGTTGGAGCAGAACCCGACCACGGGCATCGCTGTGGGTGGTGCTCTCGTTGCTGCTGCCGTCGGTTTGACGGCTGCTAAGGCTCTGGGAGGCAAGACAGCTCCTGTGGAAGCCACTACCGCCCCCAAGAAGAAGAAAAGCAAGAGCAAGGGAAAGAAGAAGACGGTCGCTGCCCCTGCGGACAAGGAGAACGCGGCGGACATCAACCTGGAGGAGTTCGTAGATGTACGTACTTACAGTCTCTTTATCATCATCTAGTGAGATCTTTTTTATTAACTTATCTTTGTTAAAATGACGGCTATGTGTTAT
This sequence comes from Phytophthora multivora, assembly GCA_001314345.1. Taxonomy (NCBI): domain Eukaryota; phylum Oomycota; class Peronosporomycetes; order Peronosporales; family Peronosporaceae; genus Phytophthora; species Phytophthora multivora. The sequence goes on along the minus strand of KQ473307.1, from coordinate 68,526 downwards.
AGGACGGTCCTGACTCGGAGGAGGAGGAAGCCATCCGCGCGGAGAAGCGCAAGCTGAAGCTCAAGCAGAAGAAGAAAAACGCTAAGGCCAAGCAGCGTGCGGCAGCCACTTCCTCTGGCAAGCCTGTGGTGGACACGGACAAGGAGAAGGAGAAGAAGAAGGCTGCTGCTGCGGCTATGAAGAAGGACGCCGAGGACGGATGGGAAACGGTTGTTAACAAGAAGAAGACCGCCAAGCCCAAGCAGCAGTAGACACACAAGACGCCACCGTCTTCTGATAGTTGAAGTGTCTTTCTCGACTCCTCTTTGTTGGAGAGAGATGGAGGACAATTGGTTTCTCCTGTTTTTCTTCTCGTACGCAACGAGCGATTATAGTATACTAAGACCGAGGCGTGAGGAGGGTCCACAAGAGACAACTGCCACCTCACGCTTTGGACACACAAAAAATATACGGGATACTACTTGTAGTCTTCTTCGAGTACTACCGTGGAATTTCTGCGAAATGGCGAAAGGAATTCATTACTAGATCAATCGTAAGACTTGCGAGCTGAGACTGCACTCATCTGCAATCTCCACGATGTGGATAGCAACTCTACAGCTTGGACTGCGGCTTGAGAGCGTTAAACACGACCGGCAGCTTCATCGCGAGCGTCATGTTGCCCTTGAGCTTGAGTTTCCCCTTCATAAACGCCTGCAACACAACAAACAAGGATCAGGGTGCTATCTTCACCTGCATCCCTTCAAGATTATTCTCACCTGCTGTGCATTGAGCTTTCCCATGGCGATGGCAACAAAGTCGGCATCGCTGACCGTGATGGTCACGTCAGCCTTCTTGGAGCCTTCAGTGAGTGCAGGTGTGGCGCTCTTCAAGTCCAGGTTCCACTTGCCAGCTCCTGTAATGTCGAACTGGATGATGCCCTTGACCTTCTTGGCCATAGCAACGCCGTCCTTGGCCACAACCTCCCCCAATAGACGGAAGATCTCCTTCGAGTTGAGCCCTCCCGTAGCTGCAGGTGCCGCTACAGCTGGCTTAGCTGCTGCAGGCTTGGCTCCAGTGCCCTTCTTCTTCATGTAGTTGCGGGTGGCTGCTAGCACCACGTTGAGCTTCATCGCAAGGCCCATGTTGCCTTTGATCTTCACCAGTCCCTTCATGAACGCCTACAAGCCATTTTGTTACTATTGTATTGAACATTTCACCCAGAATTGTAGAGAAGACCGACCTGCTGCGGGTTGAGCTTGTTATCCATCATCTTGAGGAAATTCTCCTCGGACAATGAGATCGTCAGATCCGCCTTATCATTGGTCGCAGCCGTCTTGACGCTGCCTTTGCCGTTCTTGAGGTCCACGAGCCACGCGCCGGCGCCCGAGATGTCGAACTTGATGACGCCCTTCACCTTGTTCACGAGCGACGGACCCACCTCGTCCACGGCGCCACTCATCATGTCGAACAGCTCGGCGGCGCGCGGGGCCATGATAACGTTTGGTAACGAAGAAGAAGAGGAGGACACGCGCGCACTTGGCACCTTTTTGTGAAGTGAAGTTGAATCCGGCGTGACGGTTGAACCAAAATGGCAAAAATGGCGAACTATCTTTTAAACGGATACCTTTTGAATTCGTTTGGATTAATTTTATCTAGCACTTGCGTATTCTAAACAAAGCATAAAAACCCTCCATAAAATAATATGTTTTGATCTGTACAACAGCAACCGCTAAGTGGTGTTGAACTTGTTCTTGCTGCCACGGCCGCTGCCTCACGTCTACAACTCGCTCAGGATCAGACACTGAAGTCGTTCTTCAAGCCCACCTTTGCCTGTATCAACAGACTCAACATCGTCAACTAGATAAAATCGTACTTAGACGAAATCTAACAATACCACCGCAACAATTGCCATGATCGGCCGAGAAGCTCCGTTGGCGGAGTTGTCACGTGCAGCGGGGCTGCACGCAGAAGCGTTCGAGTCTCCAGCGCCACTGGTCATTGTATATGGAGGTGCTTCCACTGGCAAGAGCATGGGCGTGTCGCAGGCTTTGAGTGTCCACCCAGCGCCTCACGCACTCGTGGACTGTACAGCTCTTTACTCTGCCAAGGAATTATACCGTGAGGCATTGGCCCAATTGCAGGACGGTGCGACGGAGGCTGAAGCCGAGGAAGTGACCATTTCCATTGGTGCTAAAGAGACTGAAGGAGATGGCAGTAAAATTGAAGAAGAAGACGAGAAATTCAGCTCACTTAACTTTTTAGGATTTTTCAAGGCACTGGATAACTTCATGCAAAATGCTGCAAAAGATGAGGAACCGAGTCGACGAGTGCTGTATCTGGCACTAGATCATGTGGACAAGTTGCTGGATCGAGGATTGGGGGCGTTGATCACGTGTATTTGCACGATAAACGACCAGATTTCGTACTTGAATGTAAGTTTTGGTGGGAAATTGGCTATAAAATGGCAGCTCCTGAGTTTGCGCTTGTGTTCTTAGATGTTTGATGAGACACCACCATGGGAAGCTTGTGTGTTGCTGATCACTCGTGGAATGTCATTGGACTTTGACCGTCTGGTGATGCCGTGTTTCCCGGCGTATGTGCACTTCCCACCTTACAAACCAGGTACAAGAGTATTTCTTTAGTATTTGAGGAGATAAATTGCTGTTGACTCCGTTGTGTTATTGATACAGGACAACTGGCAGATATTCTAGTGGAGCAGTTGGATATGAAGGAGGCGAACGAGATGTTTCGGACGTGGCTCGTGCATCTACACGGGTTGTTGCCACCTCCTCCAGATGGAGATTGGCTCGAGTTTCGTGCTGCAGTGGTACATCTACTACCGGAGTTTCGCAGCTTCTTCATGGTTCCTGTTGATAATGCGCAAGCCTCCAAGATGAAGAACAAACTCGAGCGTGATACCAAAGGCCTGGTGCAGACGTTTCTGCAAACACGACGAAGGTACCTTTTTGGCTACCACAAGCTGGAAAGCGGCGTTGGTGACCCGTCCGAGCTTATCTCATGCTCAAACTTGAGCCGGAATTGTCTTCTGCTGGTACTTGCCGGCTACCTGGCCTCATTTAACCCGCAAGAAACGGATGTGCGCTTCCTGTCATCGTCTGGAGGACAGCGTCGCAAGAAGCGAGCCAAGAAGAACCCTGAAGGCGAGACTTCAAAGACGTCAAGTAGCAACAAGAAGCAGCAGATCAGTCAGCTGCTCATTGGCCCTCGGATCTTCACGTTGCAACGACTTTTAGCTATCTACCTCAACCTGCGCGTCGAAGATGAGGCTGGGAACTCTTACATCGACGAATCCCGTTCCTCTGAAACGCGCGAGGAAGTATTCACACACGTAAGTTTATTACCACTGATCTGGTCAATTTGTGGTACTAACCTTGTTGTTATCGTGCAGCTTGCAACTCTGGTACGAATGCAGCTCTTCCAGCGCACAACGCCACCTCATGTGCTCGACAATGTCAAGTTCCGCTGTCTCGCTGACGCTCGCTTCGTCCAGGAAACTGCGCGCTATCTGTCCTTCCCCTTGGATGCGTACCTCAACAGATCGACATAGTGCAGCTAAGTTTTCAAAGGTTAAGTATATTATACGTGCGCCCCCGTCTTGTGTCACGATCAAAGGTGAAAGAAATGCACAAAAGTAAATGGAAAATACCTTCCGCAAGCTTCGTTTGATATCCAGAATCTATAACAATCGCGTCGGGTTAATAGATTCTTGTTCTCGGAAGAGATCGTCCAGTGCAGCATTTGCATCCTGTAGGAATGGGTGCTTTAGCACCTCCTTCGGTGTTATCCGCTTGAGTGGATCCTTCTCCATCATGAGCGTAATCTGTTTTCAATGGCAAATCAGAACCGACGAATACTTCGCTGGTTAGCAAGGTAGCAGTACGTACCATATCCTTCGCTTCGTCAGAAATGCTTGACCACTCTGGCTCTTCAAACTCATAGTCGACACGCTTGTTCATTTGAATCAGCTCCTCATCGTTCACGCCGAAGAAAGGCTCGTAGCCGCACAACATCGTGTATGCCACAACACCTGCCGAGAACATATCCACTCCGCTGGGATATGCTTCGCCCTTGCCTGCAGACAGGATTTCTGGTGCGACGAAGCCAGGAGTACCGCATCTTTAGGATAACGCTGTCAGTTTTGCACACCATCTATCCTAGGGCCTCGATGACATACCTGCCCTTTAGCATTCCATCCTGTTGGATAAATGCTGCCATGCCGAAGTCCGCCACTTTGATAACCGAGTACCTGTCACATCAAAACCGTCCATGAGGTACTGGCAATTAACTATCAGATGTGAGAGGCACTTACTCTTTGCCGTTTGCGCTGCGCTCATAGTCCAGTGCGAGGTTGGAGAGCTTCACGTCACGGTGGGCAACGCCATTCTGGTGACAATACTCAATAGCCCGTACCAGGCTAGCAACCAAGAACGACGCGCGCGTCTCATCCACAGCACACTTGGTAGCAATCTCTTCATGAAGGTCTCCATTTCGCATGAGTTCCAGCTCCATGACTAAATGGTTGCGCGTTTCGAATAGAGACTGCAGTCGAATCACCGGACAGTACGACGAGCCCGAGCGGACCGTCAACAGACTCTGCGTTAAAATCTCTCGCACCACTGTATCTTCCCGTTCGGTTTCCCGAGCAACCAAGTCCCAGAATATGTTCTTCTCGATAATCTTAAGAGCGCAATCTCGAGAGCTGAAAGGATCATCCGAGCCTTCTTTCCGGCGCGCACGACGAACAATGGAGAACCGTCCTTTTCCGAGCTCGAAGCTCTTCGGGGGAGTTCCAGTTGGTGAGTCAGGGCTGAGATCAAATAAGTCGTCTATCTGCAGCTTCACAGCACGCGTGATCATCTCTTTCCACTGCATCGCGTCCTTCTCCGAATCGAACTGCATCCATAATTCACTGCGTCCCGATAATGTCGACGAGTTTGTGTTATACTTGAGAATAAACTCGGTCGTACTGCGCTGTTGTGGGTGCACGGACCCCTCGAATAAATTAGCATGGCCCACTGGTCGGCTGGTCTCATTCGCATCCAGATACTCCCACAAGTTGTTGCGATGGAGAGACATGAAGCGTTTGCACCACTGACGACCTGGAACCTTCAAATGGACCCACCCTGTGAGTGCTCTCTTGGATGCATCAGAGTGTGTTGAGAAAGACCAGGGTTTTTCGCCTCTTTCCAGGCTTCGAAGCTGCTCAAAAACATCGGAAGGCAGTTCAGTTGCCAAGCAGGACAAAAGCCACGAGTCCGCATTCCAAGAGTGGAGATTTCCCCTTGCATCTGGCACTGTCAGCTCTCCTAGCATCGGTGCAAGGTCCTCGTTCGCCATCGAGTTGTCTTCAGCTATCACGTTCATCCCAAACGGCGACGGTCGGTCCATTTGCTGTAGAGCGTTACTGGACGGCCACTGTTTCATGTTTGCGAAGTTGCTTCCCCCGCGAACACTCACTTCATCGCCCAGGAACGCGTGTGTGCTGTTGGCCATATTGTTGTTATGGATCGTCGTGAAGCACTTCCGCAGCACGGTGTCTACACCTGATCCCCCTGGTGTAGCCGCAGTTGTAGGGGGGAGTAGTGCGCTTTCCAGCAATGGACAGTCCACGGTGATGTGATTCCCATTACAGTTCGCACAAGTTTGCGAGTTTCGACGTCGACTGTTGGTCCGTGGAAGGCCCTTGGGGAACAGCGTTGCTGGTAGTTTCATATCGTCCGAACCTTCTTCGACTGGGAGCGACGGATGGATCACCATTGGCGACATCACGGGCGAACGCTGCTTCGAATTCTCCTCAAATGACAACGAATGAGCTCGGTGTCGACCTGCAGCAGCCACCGCAGCCATCACAACCGCCTGATTCGACTTTTGCCTGGCGTCTTCATCCGACGATTCGCTGGGTTCACCCATGGGTGCATTGTCTTCGGCATCCGAGAGGTACGTCGCGATGGAGTCCGAGACCAGCGATTCTCGCGCGTCGATATTGTGCACACTGCATGTACACAGCATAGTAAAATAAGTGAGCCCATTGCGCAAACGACAGTTACCAAATAAATGATGTGGTGAGCATCCCTCACAGAATTCAAGCAGAGTTTGACGCACCTGATGTCCAATTCTGTGTGAATGCTGTTCATCATGAGTCTCTGGAGCAACATGTCCATTTGAAGCTCCCACGGCTTGTTGAAGAGCGAGTCTCCAGCTTTCTTAGGAGAACTGGGGTCTCCGCTCGAAGCTTCTGCATCTCCCTCCGAGCTCTTTTTGAACGACGACCGATGCGACGTCGTAGATAAATCTGCATCTTCACACGTTGTCGACGCCCCACTGCTATTCAATTCTCTCTCCGAGTGCTTGTGCTACAAAGATAGTAAAAATGTAAGCAAATGTTGTACGTCTTCTGCATCAACCAATACTGACATGGATCTTCACAGCTGTATGTGTGGCCAAGTTGCCCTTCTTGTGGATGAGCTTGAAGCAGCTCACGCAGTACGCGTCATGGCAGCAGCCGTTGCAGCTCAAGCTCGCACTGTGCAGCTCGCAGTAGACACAGAGCGCCTTGGGGCCCTCAGCAATAGCTCCACAGTCCTCCGCGTCCGGCTCATCACCAGACTCGGTGTGCGAACGCTGCATGAACCACAGGCGCCAGCTGGCGTTCTCCAGGCGCACAGCCTCGTCCACGAAGCGCCGCATCGTGCTGAAGGACTGCCAGGACTTCTTGGCGGCCTGTTCGAAGACCGCCACGTCGTCTATCATGGTGGAGAAGGAGAGACGCTCGGACTACGCGGTGTAGGGAAGATCGAGATCTGCTGAGCAAGGCAAGAGCGGCATCCGATGGCCGGGCAGCTTCCTTCCAGTAACTCTTCCTACCTGCAGTGGCCCTGTCTGGTTCAGTTCTTTATTTCTGCAGTGAGTCTTGTGAAATTTATTATTTTAGAATTGATTTCGAATGTTGAATATTTGATAGTGCAGGATTATCAGGATAAAAAGATGTTATTGCGGCTCAGAATGTGCGGAAGAACAAGCACGGAAGACGAACATGATGCTGGGTGCACTACAGTGGAAATCGTTATAAGCAGACTGAAGTTTGGGAGATGACGGTTTCGCCTTCAGTACCCCATTATGTCAAATTAACGTAAGACTAAGCTGAGACTAAAACTGAGCACAGCTTAAAGCAGCGAATAAACCTATAGCAATGCTAATATGGTGGCGATCACTACAGCACTTCGCAGTTTATAGCGACTGAGTAGCTGTCAGCTAGCCAAAGTCCGGCTCATTTTCTTTCCTGCCGTCAACCACGAGCGAGTGAATTTGCCGCCATCACCAGGATGAGTTCACGAATAGCTACGTCGACGTCGGACGCGTCAAGCCAATCATCGTAGCTTAAAATACTGCTAAAACGTTGGCTGCTTTAGTCAAGCACCACGTTTATTGCTAATTCGCATCTTATACCGTGTAAAACCCCAAAATGGGCGGTGGTGGGCTGCGTATATTGCCGCACAAGAAGTGGAATGTGTGGCGGCGCGACAACATTGAGCGCGTGCTGCGGGACGAGCGTGAACATGAGGAGAAGCAGCAAGAACGGCACGTAAAGGAGCAGCGGATTGAGCAGGAGCAGCGTGCGGAACAGCTCCTGGGCCAAGCGTCGAAGCAGGAAGAGCACATCAACTTCTTCCAGGCGGAGGAGGCTCTAGCAAACAGTAGGAATGCAGTTACGCACGATAAGAAGAAGAATGGAACTGACGACACACTGAGACGGCACGGACGATTGCCTTGGTACGCTCAGACAGAAGAATCGGCCAAGACGGAGCCGACAGCGAGACAGGAGCGCAAACGGAAGAGGTGGAGAGATAATGCGAGCTTTGGGGGTAATTGGAGAGTATGCTGACGTTGCGGTTTATTGATACAGAGAGCTGGAAGTGGCTGATCCGTTGCAGTACATGCGTCCGAAGAGGGAGCGTCATTTGTTTGCTGGTTCGAAGGAAGGCAAGCGTAGGCGTGGATATACAGATGAAGAAGGCCCTGCTGGTAGAGACCGCAGGAAGTATTCTGCTAGGTATGACCGTTCATCATCTTGTGAACGACACCGTGAGAAGGAGCAGAAGCGCTCAAAGAAACACAGCAAAAGCAAGCACAAACTCAGCATAAAGGACCTTCTGAAGGAGATGCGTCGCGAACGAGATGAAAGAGAGACTTCTGAACGTCGAAGAGCTGAACAACTCATGTACGGAACAAGCAAAAGATAACACGAACACTGTGTGGTTTGGTTGAAAAGCATTTCATTATGGCATTCCCGTTTTGCAGCGCAGTGGCTGCCAAGTGAGCTAGAGATAGACAACTTAGTTGTCCTTCTCCACCTTCTTGATACCGCGAAGACGGCCAGTACGGCGGGCGGCAATAAGACCGACCTTCTTACCGGCGGGGGCATCGCGACGCACGGTCGACGGGTGACCAATATGCTGGTGGTTACCACCACCGTGGGGGTGCTCCACGGGGTTCATGGCAACACCACGCACCTTGGGCCACTCGTTACGCTTCACGCGGTACTTGTGGAAGGCACGGCCAGCCTTAAGGATGGGCTTGTCGGTACGGCCTCCACCAGCGACAACACCAATCATGCCACGGCACCTGTAGATCAATTTTCCCACAAGGGAGCACACAAGTCAGTCACAAAAGTTCACAAAGTTCTCCCCTCGAAAATCGACGACAATTCTCCTCATCTCCCATCGCAGTAGGATACTTACGCACCGCACAAGGCGGGAAAGAATGATGGATAGCACACACACGCTCCAGTATGAAACCAGTGCGGCGCGAACGTCTTCTCATCGTGGGGAACAATAGAGAGACGCCGCCGTGCCTCGAGACCCTCAATTCAAGGATCTCGAATCATTGTCACGATGAAATGTAGAAGCAGCAACTTACGCCGAAGGGACGGTCTTCTTGGAGCCCGAAGGCAGACGCAGTTTGGTCTTGCCCTTGTCCTCGTCGTGGGTCACGATAACGGCGTAGTCACCCGAAGCACGGGCGAACGAACCACGGTCACCGACCTTGGCCTCGACGTTGCACACAATGGTACCTTCCGGCAGGGCCGAGAGGGGCAGGGTGTTGCCGACAGCCAGAGCGGCCTTGGGGCCCGAGTAGATAAACATACCCGTGTACATGCCCTCAGCAGCGATCAGAAGCTCGTGGTTCAGCTGGAAGCGGTACGGGTCACGGTACGTGACCTTGGCCAGGGGAGCACCACGGCCGGAGTCGTGGATGATCTCCTTGACGACACCCTTGATGTAGCCAGTGCGCTCGACGAAGTCGAGGGCGCGGAAGGCGGCGGGGCCCTTACGCAGGTGCGTGTGCGACTTGAAGATGGAGCCAGCACCCTTACGCTGACCACGGATAACACGACCCATACTTGCTCTTCTTTTTCAACCGGGAAATGTCAAAATGGTCGGCAATAATGGGGGACGGCTAACAAGACCGCATGGCCAACCAAAGCACCAGCATACTGGAATCAAGTCAAGCGACGATACGAGAAATTCATTGGAGGAAATGGATGGTACAGAGTACCGTTTTGGCGTTTTGCGGTTCATTTAGTGCCTCATTTGTGAATTTGCCTTCTTGTTGGGGACCCGATTTTTTAGCATTTGGTATCTCCACCTCGTGAAATGTCTTCGGACGTGTTGTGTGCGGGGTGGTCATTTAAATAATGCGATAGGAAATTCCAGTGAGACGTTATAGTTGGGCTTTATGCAGCGCTTCTCCATCTGCTCATTGCCCTGGTTTGTCTCCATACATTCCTCAACTCAAAACAGTTTGTATCAGGTGCATGTTTCTCTATTTAAAAACGATTCCGTTCGTCTTTTGGTCTATCTTCTTCTATCAATCTTCACTTTTTACAAGGCTAGTACGGGCTCCATGGCGATTCCCGCGTTAAATACGTAGTTGTAGGTTTTCATAATACATGGGCTGCCTACGCAGGGCTCATTGGGATCGGCTGGCCCGCTATCAATGGCGAGGGACGCAAGCCACCAACACTAGCACTGGCCTCAGCGCTCGCTCTCATCCACGGGTGCTGCAGCATTTGATCTGCCGTGAGACGCATAGCCGGATCCTTCACCAATAGCTTGGAAATGAGGTCCTTGGCATCAGGCGACACGTTGTCCCAGGCGCTGAAGGCGAAGGTGATCGGCTCCGACTTGATCCGGTGCTCCACCTCCTGATCCGGGGACATGCCGTCGAGGTCGAACGGATGCGAGCCGCTCAGCATGATGTACAGCACGCAGCCCAGCGCCCACATATCGCACGCACTAGTGCAGACGCCCGTAGTCAACAGCTCAGGGGGCAGGTACGCAGCCGTACCGATGTCCTCGAGGTTGGTCGTCTCGCCCGCTGGTCCAGCACTGCCGAAGTCAGCGAGTTTGATCAAACTGGTGCTTTCGTGGCGATTGTTCCTGCGGTAGATGCCGCTTGAGTGATCGACGACACGAGAGCTCAGCAGGATGTTCTCCGGTTTGACGTCCTTGTGCACGAGTCCATGCCGGTGCAGGAACGAGAGCGCACTTGCAATTTCACGTGACACATCTCGAGCCTTTGACTCCTCAAACGACCCGAAAGCTACAATTTGCTCGAAGAGTTCGCCTCCACGGGCCAGCTCGGTCACCAAGAACAGCTTCCGGCCTTCCACGTAGACGTCTCTCAGGTCGATGATGCTGTTGTGTCCTCCTAGCGCTTTGACGAGCTTCAGAGCTGAGATCTCGCGCTCCAGCGACGGGTACGAGCGTCTGTCGTCCGGGTTCTCGAGCGGCACGATCTTGACGGCCGCGACTTCGCCTGATTCCTCGTGCATGCCTAGTCGCACGGTACCGAAGGCGCCGGCGCCGATCTGGTCGAACAATTGCCACTTGTGTCGCTGGTGTGCGGCTGGCTCAATCGCTGCGCGGGCGTGTGCGACGCCTTCCATCTGCAGTTCCAGGCCGACACTGAGCGCTGCAGCGCCGACAACGGCCAGACTCAAGGGATTTCGGCCGCGCTGCGTATCTGACTCAAAATTGCGACGTGACTGGGTCTGATAAGCACATTGCAACGCTCTGACGCCGCGTTGCTGCAGCTGAGCTTCGAGGCTGCAGCGGATAGTGGAGACTACTAATCCACCGCAATTGGAGGCTTCCGAGGCTGCTGATCGTCCGAGGCGGAGCATGGTGAAGAGTGAAGAGCTACAGCGGAAGCAGGTTTTAAAGTCCTTTAGGGATTGTTTGGTGGTCACTTGCTGGCAATTGGCAGAATGGTGAAGTTGCACAGGAAACTCTGAACGTTCGAGGTTGCATGCTCGAAGTGTCGTAAGTGCGTGCTAAACGAAAACAGCCGTTTTGCTATCTGCAAATTTGTATGTCTTGCGACAACCCCTTGTGTAGGTTTTTGCCTCGGGTTCTGACGTCAGGACGACGCCATGAAGAGGAATCTGGGTCTCGGCAACTCCTCATGATCGCGAAACACATGGGCTGCGATACAAGTGCATTGCTCTGCAGAGTTCCTGTCCATTTTCCGAGACAAATTTCCTGTCTTTCCTTGCAGTTGGTGAGCTTTTTGGCTGGGAGGAATGACATGATGCATGAATCCAGCGATCCTCATGCACGTAATTGCCAGCGCGATAGAGATATGCATTCAGAACGCGCGCGTCAGTATTTTTAGTGCATTCGGCGCTAGGACCTGCGCGCTTCTGATCACGTTCCTATCGTTTCTGGCGATTTAGGTGAAACGGGTGTTCAACGAAATCTGTATCTGTGCACGGTCGTCTTATCGATGTAGAGCAGAGGTGGTAATGGGTTAGGAGTCGGCTTCAACGTGTTCGCCGTTGGCCTGCCTCACCATGCTGTGCTACTTTCGTCCTCAAAACGACCGACCTTATCAATTGATCTACTGTAAGATGAACCTCTACACATGTAGCAGGCAGGTCTGTTTGCCAGAAGTTCGTCAACATGGATCCCCGAAAACAATTATATGCTGGCAATACACCTAAACTCGAATCCTGAATTTCCGGAAAACAGTTCTAACGTTCAAAAATTCTCTCATTTACGAGCTGAATTGTAATAGATACTAACTACTTCTGCTGCGTGCTGGCTTAGAGACATCTATCAGCTAGCACTCAGCCTTTGACACTTAGGGAGACATTTACTCGATAGGTTCAATCGGAGTGGTGGCTTGGGTCTTCTTCTTGTTGCGAGAGAAGGCAGCCCATTTCTTGGCCTTTGTGACGGTGTTCGCACTCGCCTGCACAGAGTGAGCCGCCTGCTCCTTTTCCGCCTTCTTCTGGGCAGCCACCTCCTGACGATGTTGCTTGGCGGCCGCAACCCTTTGGTTCGCCTGTTGTCGCCTCTGTTGCACGGCGTTGGCCAGTCGAGAGGCCCGAGATTGACTGCTTCCAAGCAGCTTAGCGATGTCGGTGGACGGTCGATCACCATCGAAGTAGGACGTAGCCGTCGAGTCGATGGTAGGTCGGTCCTCCTTCCAGTGTTCAGCTGCCTCATCGCCGTAGTTCGACGAGCTGTCCGACGAGTTGTCGGAAGACTCTTCCGGCTCGGTAGAGCGAGAACTACCAGTCTTCTCGAGGTAGTCGCACAGCGTCGAGAACTCACCACGTGCCGTTTCCAACTCTTTGCGCTGTACGTTCAACTTCTGCGTCAGTTCGACCTCCTTCAGGTTGTTCGAAGCCTTGACCACATCCCGGTCGCAGCGGTACTCGGTCACCATCGCTTCCAGCTCCGAGTTTCTCTTCTGGAGCTCTGCCAACTGCTTCTTCAGCTGCGCGTTCTCTTCCCGAACACGCGTCATCTCCTCATCCTGCTCCTTGTCGGCACGGGCAACTTCCTCATCGTGTTCGGCCTTCTTGATCCTGAATTTCGAGAACTGCTGGCGAGCCAACCGCCCACGTTGGATACTCTGAAGACGGGTAGCTGCTGCTTCCTCCTCCCTCCGAGCTTCTTCCTCCTGCCGTCGGATCTTCTCCTTCATCGCTTTAACCTGATTCTTGGCCAAGTGGCCACGAGTCAGACGCTGCATGGTCACAGCCGCTTCCTCCTTACGAGCTTCTTTCTCCTTTCGTCGGATCTCCTCCTTGATCGAGGCAACGTATTTCCTAGCCGTGTAACCACGGACCAGGCGCTGCACGGTCACAACCGCTTTCTCTCGACGTTGACGCATGGCGATCGCCTTCTTCTTGCGTTCCTCCGCCAACCTCTGCTTCTCCCGGGCCGCTTCCTCTGCTGCAAGACGTTGAGCTTCCCGCTCGTCATGTTCTCGTTGCAGACGAATACGTTCACGCTCCTCCTCCTCTTCACGACGACGCCGTTCTTCCTCTTCAGCTTCCTGCACCATTTCGGCAAAGACGCACCGGGCAAAGTAGCCGCGAACGTGCGTCTGAATCACGAGCGCGCTGTCTTCGCGTAAGATCTGCAGTCGCCGCTCCTCTTCTAATCGACGCTCTTCTTCCAGTCGCGCCAGTTCTTCCTGCAGTTTCCGTTGCCTCTCACGCTCCTCCGCCAGCTTGCGCTGTCTGGCAGCTTCCAGTTCCCGTTCAACACGTTCCCGCTCCTCCTTTTCAAGCTTCGCAATGTACGCTAACCGCAGCCGATGCAGCTCCTGTCGGGCCAGATACTGGCGCGCGAAGCACTGTAGACGCACCGCGCGCGTCTGGCAGAGCACAGCGAAGAAAATCTGCCGTCCTTTGTGTCCACGATACATGCGCTGGATCTGCGTCGCGCGTACTTCGCAAAGCGCAGCGAAGTGAATCTTGCGGCCTTGATGACCACGCCACACACGCTGAATCTGAAGCGCGCAGTGCTCGCACAGGACGGCGTGGAACTTGCAACGGCCCACATGTCCTCGCCACACGCGCTGAATGGTAGCAATGGCGATTCTCGCTCGAAGAAAGCGGCATCTGTCCACGAAAACCTTCACGCGCCGCTGAATCTCGACCAAGGCGTCACGCATCTCGTAGTACTGGCAGCGTGCGCGCATACCGCGCCACTGGGCCTGGATGAGAGCCACATAGGCGAAGAGCTTCTGCGCCTTGGCGTGCTCCAGCTTCTCCAGTACACCCTTCTGCAGGTAGATCTTGGTGACGCCCATCTGATACTCCTCGGGCATCTCGAGCTTGAACTGCTTGACCAAGAGACGACAGTGCGGCGCGCCGTACTTCTCCGGGTCTTCTTGAAGCTGGTTCTGCTCCTTCTCCTTCAAAAAGATGTCGAACTGCTCAGCGAACTCGGCATGAAGCAGTCGGTTCGGGTAACCCGCGCGGGCGATGCAAATGGCCTCAATGACACCGGCACAGCGCAGTTGGTTGGCGACCATTTTGTCCTCGAGGAGTGTGGCGCTCTTGACGCTGTTGGGTTTGATACACCGAATGTAATTCACGTTCGTGTCGTTGATGTTGGCCATGAGAGCGTTGAGAGACTGCTTGAACTGCATCCCCACGGTTTTATCCCCTCCAGCGCCGCCCATTTTACGACTGCCGGAAGACGAGCGCTTTAACTCAGCTGCAGAGGCAGCTTCCATCTCGGCCTTGACCTTGAAGAGCATTTGGGGGAACGGCTCGTGGCTGCCACACATTAAATCCGACAAGTCCGAGAGCAGAGCGTCCTTGTGCTTCTCCAAGAACCCAGTGGCCTCGTACTTGACGGTTCCAGCGTAGTGGTGGATAGCGAACTGCGTCTTGGAGATACGTGGGAATTCAATGAGCTTCTTCTGTTTGAGGTAAGCACCCGAAAGCTTGCTAACGAAGCCTTCTTCGTTGCCTCGAGGACGCACGATCTCCTCGTTCAGTAGAGCCAAGACGCCCATCCGTCCTTCAATCAACGCCAGGGTCTCACTGTTGTCCGCGTACGCAATGTGAGCCCACGTGATCTGCTCGCGTTCATATTCCTCCTGTACGGCCTTGAACACGTCCTGGGTGAACTTCTGCTGCAGTTTCTCGTTGGCGTAGTTGATACAGAGCTGCTCGAACGAGTTGTGCTCGAAGCTCTCGAAGCCGAAGATATCCAGCACGCCGATAGTGTTCTTGGTGAGCCGTGGCGCAGCTCCCAGACTCGCGTTGATACCAGCCACGAGCCAGTCGAAGATGCTGGCGTAGATGGCCTTAGCCAGGGCGTCACGTCCAGACTGCGCCTGCTCCACAGTCAGCGGCACCAGGTAAACCTCTCCAGCAGCCTTCATCGTCCGATGCGTAAGCGCTTTCGACATTGTATCCGGGTTCAAGCCTAGCAACGTGCTGGAATAAACCACCGAGTCCTTGCCCAGGTCGCAAGCTTCATCGTTGTCTGGCTTCACCGTGAACTGAGCTTCGCCCAAGTGAAGAATACCGGACAAGACCTGGAACAGATCGTTCTGCTGCTCCGAGCCAAGGCCCAAGAGTGACAGCGCCTGTCGTGTCTTGGCGAATAGCGCTCGGTCTTTCGCGTTCTCAGCGTCAATAACAGCCTCAGACTTGGGTGGTGGCGGCTGGCTGAGCTTCTTCTTCCGTCCTGGTCGATCCTCCTCCTGGGGCTCCTTCTCCTCCAAGTAAGCAAACTTCGGGGCTTCGTTTCCAAGACCCAACGCGTCCCGCTCTTCGTCCGTAGTGCCGTGCAGAAGTTGATAGAAAATGTGGTAGTTGCGCTCCCCACGTTCATGAGAGATCACGCGCGTCTTCTCTAGTAGATAAGTCTCGCACTGCGCGCCGCAGAGCGCGTGGTTCTTGTCGAACTGGAGCTGCGTGAACTTGCCGAAGCGACTGGAGTTGTCATTGCGCGTGGTTTTGGCGTTGCCGAAGCTCTCTAGCAGTGGATTCACCTCGATAATACGCGTCGTAATAGTGTTTTCCTGGTCACTAGCAGCGGCAGGTGCCGGTGCGATCGTCGCCAGGTTGTCCATAAGAATTTTCGTAGTCTCCGTCTTTCCTGCGCCAGACTCCCCACTAACGAGGATACTCTGGTTGCTAGCGTTCTCACACATATGCTTGAATGCAGCCACCGATACGGCGTATACATGAGGCGGTAGATCCTGTCGCTTTCGAGCTTGCAAGTAGTTCTTGTGGTGGCCGGGCGTATAGAGTTCGTCCAGCCATTGGTACGGATTCACCGCCAAACAGATATCGCCCGTGTAAGTATACGGCATCCGAGCTCGGAAGCGCTTCTTGAGATTCCGAAGTATAGCAGCTTCATGTAAATGATTCAGATCGATCATATTGTCCAGACCTTCGTCGTACCGGGAAAGTTGTGCGTTCTGTAAGGGGAATCCGACGTCCATCGAAACCACTCGACTGTCGCCGGTCCTGTCGGCATCGTCATGATCAACCGAGTCCTCATTCTGATGGTCTTTGCGAGGGCGTTGGATCCGCACCGTCACGAGGCCCTTGGCTTCGTTCACCTCCTCGACGTACACGGGGAGCCATGCAGCGTTTTCGTCTGGAATATAGCAACGCGCCCCCACGGTGACGCTGGGCGTCATTTCCTTGTGCACGGGTGCTCCTGACCTCCCAACGCTTTCGCTATTGGATGGAGGCATCTCAAGCGTCTTACCGCAAGCACCTGGTACGCTCTAGAGCGTGAGACTGTCTCCGTTACAACGGGAAAGGCGAGTCAAAGGCAGTAAAGAGAAATCCCCACCCCGAACGAACCAGTGGGCAATTGCGCACAGAGGAATTCCTAGGAAGTGGTGACAGCTCTGCTCGCGTCCTGCTGGCCTTTCCTCGCCTGCTGGTCAATGCCCAAGAGGGGGAATGCGCCCCAAACAGCTGAGCTCCATGTCGGCCGTGACATCGTCTCCGCAGCAACAGTCGTGTAGCCAGTCTTGACTCGTTTTTAAGGGTGTCGAGGACGATACCACTCTTAAATAAGTATAGAAGACCCCTTTATAAGTGTGCATTTTAAAAACTCCCCCCTTACCCTAAAGTCAGATGGACATGTACGGTACAAATTGCAACGGATTGTTGTTGCGTGTGTTGCCATGTTGAGACTTTCAAACTTTCACTCAAAGGCTTTGAAAGCGAAGGGTAATGCGGCGTGAGGCCGTCTGGTGGGAGCTGCTTGCTTCGATCCATTTCTTTCTTCGAGAGACGCTTAGAGGTGAGATTAACTCACTGTCCGTCCAGCAAGTGCCCGACCACTTGAGGCCCTGGCTCGCGGCGCTGGTTGCTCTCTTCGCCGGCCGTCTGTGATGCCGGCACGTTGTTTCGTGGCACAGACTCCCTTGTGCCAATGTGCTTTGCACGGAAGTCTCCATAGAGTTGCGGGCGTGGATGCCGATCGCAGTATCGTGCTGCAATTTGTGGACCGAGCAGATACTTTGCTGGCGGCAGTTTTTTTAGTCAACGAGTTGTTTGAAGGGCGGAAGTGTCCTCTCTTCGGACACATCGGAGTGAGCTAGGGGATGACCATCACATGAACGCAGCTTGGCATTTTCGGCTTCAACTGCTGTTGCTGTGGTGGCAACTGTGCACATGTAGCCATCTCGGTGCTGACCGGAAGCTGCAGAGTAACACCTCACCCCGCCGACACGAGATACAGCCCATGGCGCCACGCGCTGAGGCGATTCCTGTCCACATGGAGCTTCTAAGGTGTCAGATGTGACTGTGAGTTCATGTGGACTTGCACTGGATTTGTGGAGCTCTTGATGACAGCACCACATCCACGTTTTTGGTCGGTGCTGCCTTGGTAAACTTGCGTCGTATTAATACATGCAAGCTAAAGAAAATGCAGCCAGAGCGGCGCAGTACCGCAACGGTAAGTGTCGAGACCTCCTGCGAGCAATCCGTTTCCAACTTCGTTTCGGTAAGATGATGGAGCAAACTGGCGAGAGATAGCTCGATGAGATGTACCGGATCTCGCTGCACGTACCTTTAAATCATGCGTTGATCTCGGGTCGGGTGCAACCGCGATACTCTCTCGTTACGCTTGCAGCTCTCTGCTGCTGAGTTCTGCTGGGTTCATGGCAAATACAGGTAATGTTAGCAGTATAATTTAGGACAAACCCTTTTTAGTCTAGTTGTTAAATATCTGGAACTGATTCAGAATTTTACAGCATATATCAACTACCTGGTACCGGTAATCCTCATGTTTAAAAAAAGTGCTAACCTTACTACGTAGTAATTGACAGAATTACAGTCCGATTTACAGGTCCAGAAATTTAGAACGACTTCAAATTTGGGACGACTTTCGTGATTGGTTGAAAAGGACCGATGACCCAAAGTTTGGGTTTTAGTGACAGTAAACCACGATGGAGGTGGTGAGTTGCCGTCGATTCCTGGAGGCATGGGCTCGATCTCAAGCCAGCACGGAGCAGCCTCTAGATGACGACATAGTCGCGCAGGTAACTGCTTCGCGTAGCTGCTCTTTGATTCTCGTTTCCGCTCAATATCCCTACAAACGGTTTGCTGACGTGGCCAATACCTGTCCCCTAGTATCATGAACTGGCGCTTCACTTCCAGCAGCTCAGCCAAGAGAACGATGAGTTGAGGGCACTAGAGAGTGATATCTCCCCCGTATTAGCTGCTACTGCAGCACTTAAAAAGGAGGATGTGGTTAAACCGCGGCGAGTTCCACGCGCGTCCGAGATCGTCAAGCTTCGCGAGGAGCGGGTCAAGACCCAAAGCAAACCTGACGCTCCAATGAAAAAACAACAGCAGAAGCCCGAGGCTCAATCTAATGACAAGGTGGGAGAGAAGGTTACACCAGAAATGCGGATGGATCTGAGTGCGGACGACTTCAAGTCAATGCTGGAGGCTACTGCTCCCCAAGAAGAGAAACTATCAACTAAAGCTATCAGGAAACGGCTGGGTCTTGCGGATCGATCTGGAGGACAAGCGAGTGCATCGGAGACAGTTGCTCGTGAAGAGCAGGAGTCTATTCAGTCGGAGATGATGTCTCTGGCTAAGCAATTGAAGGACCGGACGCAGACCATCAACCAGTCGTTGGCGGAAGATGCCAAGATTTTGGACGCCGTGGGACAGAGCGCCGAGTCGAACACAGCGCTGCTGGATCGTGAGAATACCAAGCTCAAGGAGCAGTTGGCATCAAGTATCGGATTGTGGACGTCGCTGTGGCTTGTGGCGATGCTTGTTATCGTCTTTATCGTCACGTACTTCTACATGAAGTTGTTCTCACGACGATGGTAGCACGAGACCGGCTTCGTAGAGAAAGAGAACTGGTGTATTTGCTAACACATAGTGTATTTCTCTATTCACGTTATATCTACTCTCTCTCTCTCTCTCCTTAGCTTTCGTAGTGAACTAAGGGTGTGTAAGCCGCATCGTACCAGTCGCGCGTGGTGTGCAGACCCCGCCAACCACGGAATGGCCGCTCACTTGCATATTGCGCGATGCACCGTAAGGCCACCTCCTTCTCGAAATATTTGATGAGCACTCCACCGACCGCCACTAGGAGAATTTCATCGTGGATATGTGCCAGGAACGCAAGACCGCAGATGAAAGCTACAACCTGATTCACAATCGAGCTGGCATTCCACACTGCGAACAGTTTGCCGCAGAAAATGCTTTTTCTCGTGACGAATATTAGACCAAGCACGGGTGAACCGACGATTGCTGCAGGTAAGATCCCTAAAACGGACCATAAAGCTGTCTGCAAACACAAAAAGAAAAATAGCACACCTTGTTAGACATCTGCGAAAGCCGTACGTAAAGGGTATGGCATACCTGAGAACAGCCCGAATCTTGGGCGGTGGGGTCACGAACTTGAACGCAAAAATACTCGATCATTATCCAAAAGGCAACCCCCATATCAGCGATTAACAGCAACACCATAGTCACAGAGAGTAGCCACCGAGCTGGAAGCTCAGGTCGTGGGAGGTTGCGCAGCCTGAAAAGAGGATACACCGGCTGCCAAAGAGCCATCAACCATCTCTTCGCTGTGTCATTCGTGCACAAAAATTCGACTAGAGCCCTCGCCCGTCGGGCTCCACCACCGTTTTGAGGTTTCTTGAGGAGAGCGTCGCTGTCATCACTGGAGTCGTCGGCGTAACTTCCAGGAGAACGCCGCTCGGGTCGTGCGAAAAGAGCCTCCATTCGGATCTGCGAGTACCGAAAATCGGCGGAGCGAGGATCGGTCACTCTGTCGTTTTCATCAGAAGGCAAACCGGGGTAATCTGTCTCATTGTCTCGTGAATTCTCCATTGCTGTAGGCGACGCCTGTGGTGCATTCAATCTTGAAACTCGAAAAGCCAGTTTAAACGCTTCCTGCGGATACAGCGCAAATGCTGCGTCAACGTTTTCGATCGTCAAAGGTTCGAAACAGCTATCATTTGCATCAGCGGCAATCGCTCCACCGACTGAAAACGTCCCGAACTCCACAGAGAAACCATCTTTTGCGTGCTTCTCGTTGAACCCTTCGACGAATACGAGAATATCACGAGAAACTTCAGCAGCCTCATGCACACGCCGAACTGCCGACGACGGTTGCGGCAGCACACGTAGCTTTTGATTGATGTCTGCCACGAAATCGATCCAAAAGTTATGCTCCAATAACTCTAGACGAGAAGGGATGGCGCGTATGATAACGTCGTTCGTGTCAAGATGGTACGGCCTAAAAAATGACCCACTACCACCGACTACAAGTACCAGATCTTCGTGAGTGCTAGCTTGCATGGCTACCAAGTTTGAGGTCGAGGACGAGCTTGACTGGGAAATTAGGACGTCGAAATAACCTAGTGAAAAATCAGAGCTAAACCCAACCTTTAGCTGTGTGCCATGCACCCGAAAGTTCATATCGCGGAAAAAGCGACCACCGTAGTGAACAATATACTTCGAGAGCTTCACAACGCGATGCAATTGGCGGCGCCGCATGAAAAGTGTGCTTATAGGGGGCATCGTGACCAGTAAAAAGCGATACAGCCAGGCTTCCCAGCCTGCAGGGTCCCACTCCACCAATTTGTTGCAAGTCGAGGCAAAACTCGCGTATGTGCCTTCTTCGACGATGTCGCGCAGACTCACGGGTAGGAAATATGGGTTTAGCCGCCAGGCGTTCTTGAGGTGATTGTCTCCGGCAAGATACAGACGAGCAACATGGGCGCTAAGATCCTGATCAGTTAGACGAGGAGTTAGCGTGCGCGTTAGCGTCTCCAACGATAGCTCGTCACGCAATCTCTGGACTTTGTACTGTGCATAGCGACGTAACTCCGACCTGGAGCTTCGATACGAAAGGAATCCCCAAGCACCGAATATAAGAGCGGTGACAGCAAACACGAGAATTACAAAACCGACCGGACCACCAATGGGTTGCACCAAACGCTCGAAGGGTGTCAAGCAGTCAAGGCCATTGCGGCCCTTGAAGCAGGCATATGAGCAGTTGCCACGCACGTTAAACTCTGAATGAACAGGTTTGATCTTGCAAGTAGCACACACAGTCGCACCAACTTTGGCTGTGGTCTCCCCAATTCCACAGAGGGTACAATTACTGCAGCCGGACGAAGTAGTGATACTACCAATACGGCAAGAAGAGCATGCACTGCTTCCTGTCACGCCTGCAAATGAGCCAGGTGAACACAGTTCACACTTCTTCAAACCCACTTTAGCACTAAACGATCCCAACGGACACGCTTGGCACTCCTTTTTCCCAAAATCTGGGTTGAAATGACCAACGGGGCATGCATCACAGTTTTCAGCACCGGTGTGGCTTGAACATGTGCCTGGGTCGCATGGTGAACACTTTGAAAAACGCTTTGGGCTGTGACTCCCTTCGGGGCATGGCAAGCAAAACACACCACCACGGCCTGGATGACAGTTGGCTCCTACCATGACACCGGTGCCTCCATTTTCGCCTCCTGTGCTTTCGCCTCCATCAACTGAAATGCGTCCTCCATCCTGGATAAATTTCTCCCCGTTGCCAGCATTCGTCTTGTCTTTTGCATCTACATACGTGATGCGGACAATTCCTCCACCGCCGCCACCTCCAAGCTTCCCAGCATCATCTCCAGTATCGCTAGGCAGCACGTCGGGACTCCAAATCGAAGATTCGTTAGCCATTTCGCCATTGAAAAAATTCACTGCAGATGCTGAAGCTTCACCTCCTGCTAAATCAATAGCACCTCCACCTACAATATCTGAAATGAACAGCGTCAGTGAGCCGCCGGACCCACCACCACCGCCCATAGAACCATCTCCACCCCGTGCCGAGATAGACGCTGATTTGGTCACGTTTAGATTCTTTGACCCAATGTAGATAATTCCACCTCCGCTGCCCCCACTAAGTTTATTTGGCGTGTCCCCGCTTGCAGCACCACTACCTGGCCAAATCGGCCACCCCTTGTCGGCAGATGCAGAATTAAGCCAACTAATAGTCGTTTGCTGCATCAGAAGCTCCTTTGAAATGTCGTATGCAGAGCCACCCCCTGTACTCCCTGGTAAAACGTTACCACCTCTTCCACCGTGCCCAGCTCCGCCGCTAGCTTCTCCAGAGACCTCGCTCTTGCCAGGACCTACCCCAGAACCACACCCAAGCCTCGAGCTGGAAATCGCACCTCCAACAGTCATGTTGTTTCCACTGCACAGAATCATAGACCCAGCCGAAATGTTCCCGAGCGTAGCATCTTCTGCAGCGAAAATACTGATAGAATACGGGTGATCGGAATGACTTTTCCCGAGCAAACTTTTGCAGGCAGATGGATCCGCCTGGAGTTCGATATCTTTGCACTCTAGCACTGGACCGCTGTTCACGCTTGGAATGGACACGTTTGCAGCCGAGAGCGAAAGTCTCAGAAAAGGCGTATCGAATGGCATATCGAGAAATCCAGTGCCGTTGGCCTGTACTCGTATTTCGACTTGGCCCATCTCCACAACTTGAGGGCGAAAGTCGACGTTTTTGTTACTGACGATGCTTATCAAGGGAGTGTCATCTGGGCCGCCACGACGGAATTGCTTGTCCAAAGGCTGCACAAAACCCTCTATCTTGGTTGAAGCTTCCGTTTGAATGCCCACTTGTGCTCGAAATTTGAGTTCCGAGAATTTATCGAGCGAAAGCGCACCGCGAGCATCAACTTTAAGTTCGTGCACCATAGCTAATGCATTGGAAAAAGAAACGTCAGCCCCAACAAGAGTTAAGCCAAACAGGTCACGCTCCTGAAGCGACGAAGGGCCCACATAACCCTGGTCAGCAGTGTCCAAAAGTTAATGCCTCGCGGATGGAGAATCATATTTTCATAGCGAAACTGCACTTGTACCTGGATCGTAAGTTGCGAGGCTGACAGTGCAACCACTCGTTCACGATCGAGAACATTGAGTTCTGACCCAGAGTCGATCTGTCATGCAATTAGCAAACATAGTACTCGGGATCAGGGTCAATTCAGCGATAAAGTAACAGCTCGTTATCTCACCACAATTGAACTTTCAATGCCGCTGACGTTGTCCTGAAAGTAAAATGCACGCAATAGTTAGACATCAACACATTCGAACCAGCAAGCACAGCGCTGTAGCATCACGTGCCTTTAACTGGATCACAGACGCGCATACTGTCGCTCCACCACTAACGAAGATGTGCACAAGAGATTCAGGCAAGAACCGACCACCCCTAGATGTTTGTTCGAATATTGGTGTGCATCCGTAAATTTGAATGCGTTTGACAGGGCCTGCATGCGCCAACCGACCCCCTTTCACAAGCAAGGTACCCACGAGGGCTTTGCTATCATCAAGACGTCGGTCCACTTCATCACTTCCATCTTGCCCACTTTCTTCAGTTGTTGAATGCTGCAGCTTCAGTATAGTTCCATCACCTCCCAATTGGCACCATCCTATCGCAGCATTGTTGTCGGAGATCAAGCCTCCGCCATACGCTTCAACACGAGACGGCCCCAGCTCCTCCGCGTTCTTGGAATCAAAAACAATTCGTCCACCACCTCCTCCACCACCTCCACCCCCACCTGTAAATTCATCACCATTAAAGTTACTAGGCTCTCCACCATTCGCCTGCACCGTCGCATTGCCATGAATGCGTTCCGTAGCAACAATAAGAATACTGCCTCCAGCTCCAGCACTGTCATAACAGGTTTTGCACGCATCTCCTCCATTGGCTAGCAGTGATCCATTAATCTCCACGTTTTCTTCCGCAACAAGTCGAATCCTTCCACCTCCTCGACTCTCTTCATTGCCTCCTCCACTACCATAGCCTCGGAAATTAGCTGAATCAGCGGAGACGTCCCCCACCACCCGGAAGAAATCGTTGGGTGGTATATCGTCACATTTCCTGTGCGTTGGCGTGAGTGACGCGCCTCCGATGCCTCCATAAGTGCCTCCCATCGAACTCCACGAGTTGTAGCCGGGCCCAAATTTGAGCCCTTGAGCCGATACATTGAAAACCGAGTGCTCATCTAGTGACATATTAGCTGCGCGAATCTCCACAGCGCTGGCTTGCACTTGGCTGTTTCGTATGGACACTGTCGCTAGACTTGTATTGAGCTCAAACATCAGCTCGGGGTGAACACCAGGCAGGGGCGATAGCACCGAGCCGTCAAGCTTCACATCTACGATCTCCAACAACTCAATTCTTTCTTGGCCAGGCACTGTCAGCTCACAGGCCACATAATACTCGTTGAAGGAGCCAATGAAGTGGATCCCCGAGCACTTGAAGATGTCCTTGATCTTCGTCTTGCTGTCGATTCGGAACGTAGTAGAGCTTGATACTGTACCTGCCAGACATATCCCACCGCCACCCCACAAATAAACTAGCGTGAAAGTCGACAGGAGCCAGGGTATCACCGCCGGAAGATGAAGCAAGAAGCGCATCTTTCTACCTTGAGGAATGTCAGAGTGCGGAATGAGTTCCACATTCAATTATGGAACACTATGTGGAACGCTCCAGATTTTGCAGAGTGATGGTCAATCAGTCCATACTAAGTACGAACTCGTCCACGCCAATGGCAATCCCCCCCACAAGCCAACAGACCAACGACCATGAGCGAGAGCTTGTCGCTCGTGGACGCGCCGGCGCTGCGCTTCCGCCAGCTGCACCAGGACCTGCTGGCCTTCGCAGGGCAGAGCATGACGGACGACGACGCGCCGCAGTTCATGGCGGATCTGGTGTCCGCTTCTTCTGAGCTGTTACAGCCTCTAACCTTCGCTCCCCCGAGCGCATCCGAACGATCAGCGCTTCAAGCCAACACAGTTAATGTGGCCGGTAAGCACGTGGACGTATCTCCTCTGATCCAGCAGGAGATCTGCAAGCTCAGCGACGAGTTCAGCGTCAGCGAGAAGACGTGCTTCCAGTTCTGGTTGCTGGCTAGCGACCAACAACAGCGTGAGTGGGTGGAGAGAGCCGACCAATTGCCGCCAAGCACTATTGCGGACAATGTGCAGAGTGCTGCGCACTATTTCCTGACCTCTGAGACGGAGTACAAACTGCATCTGCTGAAGGAGCTGTTGAGGCTGAGACTGGAGACAAGGCTGGACAAGCAGCGCACTCAGTTTATTGTTTCTTTCACGAACAGGCTGCTGACGGAAAATTTGCTGAGTAATTTGGTGAAGGCTTTTGACGCCCCGTTAGCGCAGCTCGCTCAGGTGCCCAGGATGGAGCAGAGTGTCAGCTATTGGCACACTCTTCTGGCGGACTGCCTGGTGTTTATTGTGTCTAGTACGTTGATACTGGCAGAAGAAGTGCAAAAGCTTGCAGAATTGCTGAAGACCCTTTGTGGACGTTTGAAGACGGTGGTGGCTAAAGTGTCGCCGCATATTGTGAACCTTTCGTCATTTGCGCAGCTGTTTGAAGGCGGATCGCTGGCAGGAACGTCGCCTGAAGGAGCAGTGCGACAGGTGTCCTGCATGTTGCAGACTATTACAGCCGTGCAGGTGGCGCTGTTCGTTGTGTTGCTTCAGAAAACGCGGAAAATGGATCGTGAAACAGGCGACATGGAGATTGGCGTGGCGTTGTGCAGGCGGGATCATGCTACAGTAGTGAAAGAACTGCACCGCATTTTTTTCGAGGAGGAGTGGGACCAAAAGAGTCTCCAGAGCGTAGCGATGCTTGCGTGGGCAGGATTCCTTGCAGCTAACGATGATGACAGCAGTAACAGTCAAGTGACTTTTGCAGAGGCAGAAGAAGCAACTAGCGTGGTGAAGAAAGCAGTTGAAGAGCATGTGTTCCATACGTTGGTCGAGGTGCAACTGAAGTATTTGCCGGACCGCAAGCGGGATCTGCGCCTATACAACATCTACGAACGGAATTTTGAGCTGCTGTTCCGTACATATTCGTCCAAGATGATGATCGATGTACCTACAGTTGCTGACAAGGCGGCTCTCGCTGCTATGCAATCGGAGAGTGATGGCGAAGTAGTGGCTTGGACCGGCGATTGTCTGGAAAATATTATTGATTTCGCGACGGCGCTGTGCGCTCGCAACGCTACTTTTTGCTGCTCCTTCTGGCGCGGTACAAACGAAGAACTCGACTTTCACGGCAGCAACAGCAGCAGTACTGGAAGCAATGCTGGAGACGACCTCCGACAACCTGAATCGCACTCTGGTAACGACGATGGTGGAAGTTGCCATGATTTCTTGATTGCTTGCCGTGGCGCTGCCGCTAAAAACCCTGGATGCATTGCTGCTTACATGAAACTGGTTGCAGCCGCCGCCAGTGGACCAGAATGCGCCCAGCTGGCCTTCCACCACATTAAGCAGAACCCGCAACAGCTTAGCTGGGACCAGTTCTTTGCCGTTATGGCGAAGTATCAGCGACTCCTAACTGATGCTGAAAAACCGACTGGATATTCGGCACTCATGCCTGGCGTTGCCCAGGGAGTTGGAATCGATGGCAGCACCTTCAGCAGCGTCAGCAGCGCAGCTAACCCCGGACCCCGATTTATTCGCCCCAAGGAATTGGAGGCATTAGAAGCCATCCAGAAACTTATCCAGGAAGTGATTTCGGACCCTCAGCTGGCGCTCATCTTCTTTCACAACCACGATTGGTCTCCAATTCCGACGTTTGTGGCATTTCTTCAATGCCGCATCCCCAGTTCGCTGAAGGGGGCAATTATGAAGACTCTTGCTGTGTTTGCACGGGTGCCAGATGTTGCTCCATTTGTGTGGCGCCAGGTAGACGCGTTGCAAATTTTGCGTACTACGGGCGACACATCACTTTACGGTAACCAGGACATCAGCTATGAGCTGGAACACTATGAGTCTTTGAGCAGGACGTATCCAGCGACAAGAGGCTTCGTAACGCTACTTTACGAACTGTTTGAGAACCCTCACGCCTGGAAGTCGTTTGAAGGTGATGGCCGTGTTGCTGCGATCCAGTTTTACTTCGATTTTTTGCTTGAGCATGTATTCCTGAAGTTTGATTTGCGAAAGTACGAACGGGAAGAAGAAAAGTGGGCACTGGTGAACGGCACTCTCGCGATTTTCAAGAAAATTCTGCGCAATGCGGACACTTCAACCACTGAGGGTAGCCTGTCTTACCAGCTCTTGGCGCGGTTCTTGTCCAGCAATCCGTTGCTAAACAAGGTACTTTCTATCCTGTCTGGGGATGGTGGAGTTGAGAATTTGGAAAGCACGTCGACAGATATGCACCTCGAGCATGCGTTCTTCTACTGCCTTGACATTGTTAAGCGCGAAACTGAGGCGAAACACGGTTCACTGAACTTTGTCATTGACGTGTCTAAGAAGTCAAGCGATACATATCTTACGAAGACCACGGCGGTTGCTGCTCTGCGCGAGCGGTGTGTGCAGCATGCACTTGAAATTGTGGTATTGGTGCTGGAAAAGGATGTCCAGTTTGTGAACGTTGACCTTAATCGCCAGCTTTCGCATCGACTGCAGGTGGAGATGATGCATACGATCCTGTGCCGCCACCGATCTGACTTTGTGAGCATCCTGAAGTACATCAAGTACTCTAAGTCTGCACATATCCCGCACTTGTCGGCGG
Source organism: Phytophthora multivora (assembly GCA_001314345.1). Classification (NCBI taxonomy): domain Eukaryota; phylum Oomycota; class Peronosporomycetes; order Peronosporales; family Peronosporaceae; genus Phytophthora; species Phytophthora multivora. The sequence goes on along the minus strand of KQ473307.1, from coordinate 40,648 downwards.
TAGTGCTGCGTATGATCAGTGCTCGCATGGGTGGCGCTGACCTCGTGGACTTGCTTATTGATAGTGGAGCTAGTGCTGATATCATGATCGGCTACATGAACCGCATGTTAAATGTGTATGATGACGATGAAAACGACCAAGGCGATAATGAGTCGGGGAGCAGCGTTGAACAAGACGAGACCGGGTCAGATTCCGGCAACCTCCAGTCTACAAGACGACGAAAGCGCCAAGATGCCCGCACAGTTTCTTCTCCTTTCGAATTGTTTGCTGAAGAAACGTCCCCGCCTTCGATTCGTGCCGCTATCCTCGATATGCTGCTTGAAAACTTGAACAAGCCGGCACCTAACCTGGCGCATTTGCTTCTGGGCAACGTAAACCAGCACGGAGACTCAAAGGGTGCAGCTGCTTCAATTTCGTACATGAAAACCGGTCTTGCTGCTGTAATTACGTTGGTGTCTAATGCGGACTTTGGCCTTGAGACACCAGAGTTGGCAGAACGTTGTTACCACGTTCTACACAGTCTGATCACGCAGGAGTTCTCATCTCCGAATACTATTGCAGCACTTGAAAGTATTCCAAATGACTACTTCGCGTCTCAGATCCAGTTGTTCAGCCGCGTATACCACGTATCAAGAAGGAATAAGGCTGCTGACTCTATTGCTGAGCTGAACATGCGCGGGTGGTTCTTCAAGTCGTTGGCGGTGTACTTGCATGTGGGATTGCATAAGGAACCTCCGCACATGAAACAAATCAACAAGCTTATGGGGCAGTTGCTGTCCGTCTCTGTGGATGAACATCGCGCAATCGCAAGACAGGAGCAAATGCTGCTGCTTCAGCTGCTTGACGAGTGCTCGTTCCACATTTCACCACCCCCGGTGCCAACAAACCAGCAAGTTGTGGCATTGGCTGAACAGGCGACTACGGCAGTGGAGCAAGGCTGCTACTACAAGTGGCTCAAGATTGATGTTGAACGCTTTTGCCAGACGCTTCAGACACTTGATCTGACGGCAACAGAGGAGGGGATGGGCGATTACTATTCATCGTCTACGAAGAGGTTCCGAGTGAACGGAGATGGTACAAACAGTACCAGCAGCCAGAATAGTGTTGAGGCTGCAGCAGAGAGATTCATTCAATGGTCTGTGCAGTGGAATATTTATTCGGAGCGAATTGCTGCTGAAAGTCACGCTCTAAACTCGCTACGCGAGCTGATGGAGGTGGTTGTGCTTGATTACCTAGCGCTGCCTCGTATGCAAGAAGGGCTCGAGACGCCAGCTATGTGGCAGGGACTGGATGCTGTTGCATCGTCCGAAGTGCGACTGGAGTTAATGAGCGGGATTGTGGCGGCTGTGCTGAGTAAACTGACCGAAAAGGCAAGCGCCTCTGCCCAGTTGTTCGAGATTGTTTCAAGGATTGCTCTGATGCTCTTTTCGCAGCTCAACTATATTGATGACGGGAACCAGTTGCTTGAGAGCCGCCACCGCCAAAATATTGGATTCCTGGAATTATTGTTCCGTTCCATTAGCAGCAGCGCTGCGGCGACTGGCAACCCTTCGGCTGCGCGCAATTCCCGGACACTTTTGTACTCCTGCATCGTTCATGTGATGCACGTTTTGCCAAATCGAGCTTCGAGCGACTCGACCTCAGCGCAATTTGTGTTAACGGGCTCTGCACTCAGCCAGGAACAGCGTGTGCGCCATCTTTTGACGAACCAGGTCGTTGACCTGATCTGCCGCGATGCGAGTGACGGTGAAGACACTTTAAGCATGGCGCTTGCCGTGTCAGCGCTCGAGTCTTTGATCGCTTTCGAAGACCACTCGTCGCTTGTTGCAATCTTCCGTGAACGTGGTTACCTGCTACACTTTATCGACATCTTCAAGAAATTGAGTGAGATGGATGCAGCAGCGTTCGAACGCACGAATGGTAATTCCTCCATGGTGAAAAGTAGCGTGATTCCCGAGAAAATGGATGCTACGACGATTGGCACGATGTATGAGTGCTTCTTGTCACTTTTTGCGCGGGTTGGTGAGACGCAGGAAGGAGCGGTAGCTCTGCTGGAAGGTGGCTTGGTGCGTGTCCTCTCTGATGCACGTAACTTGCCAACACACCGACCACAGTATTTTGCTCAGAACCAGCAAAGTACTGCGTCATCCACTGTGGCGTCGTTGACTGCTTTCCAGCGCGTCGAAACAGTTTACTACCGTAAGTGGCTCCCGGTGGCACGTTTGCTGAGCTCGTGCTGCGCCTCCCTGCCGAAAAACCGTGCGCTTACGGGTCAGGTGCTATACTTTGTGAGCAAGAATAGGAAGCTCTTCACGTCGGCGTTGAAGTTGTGCGCAGGGGGCCAGCAGTCGCAGCCGATTTCCGTAAACGTTCTCCGCGAGTTGTCGTACGTGACGTTCGTCTTCCGCTACGTGACTCAGTTTCCTGATTTGTGCCAGCAAACGCTGGCAGCAGCAAAATGGGAGAAGATTTCTCAGTTGATTCTCCAAGTGTTTTTGTACTACAGCGCTGACCTTGTGCCTCCCAGCGATGAAGTTGATGGAATGAGTGACGGTGTGTCATGGTGGAACAATAAAGCCGCAGCCTCTGTTGAGGAACAGCGTAATGCTGCCATCCAGCAGTTTTCGTGTGTGGACTGCGAAGAGAAAATTTTGGAGCCTTGCGACGCTACCGCTGTGAAGTCCAGTGGAAGCGCTAGCCTACTTCACTTGTCCTTGCTGGACGAGGAGAAATTGTACGCGTCTCGAATGATTCTGTGCAATGCTGTTGCCTTCTGCGCGAGTCGTATGATGCTTGCAGTGAGTGATGTCGGCCGCGCGGCTCCACTACTGTCGATCACGAACAAGGCGCAACTTCAGAACAAAAACCAATTCCCTTCCATGTCCTCGGTCGACCCCCACGCGTTTGCGGCGGCTACTGACCCACTGTGGACCCTAGCCCCGTCGATCAACGAGTTTACTGCACGCTTTGACGCGGTCGTGCTTGCTTTGGAGACCAGCAAACAGCTGACGGCAGCTCTCGTGACGCTCAAGAATGAAGCGGCTGCAGCACGTTCAATTTCTATTACTTCGACGTCTTCGCAGCAGCGATCTCTTCGCCGACGCGAGCACCAGTGCGACACCTCGCCGTTGGAGAACATACTAGAATACCACTCCGACAGCCTGACCTTCGTTGTAGAGAACATGCTCGTGGTGTTGCTGCTTCACTTCGCGCACTACTTGAGCCACTCAGAAGTGGCTTCCAGTAAGAGCGTCGTCCAGCACACACTCGGCAAAGTGCTTGCCATTGTCAGCGACATCGAGGTACGCACACTTGTTTACAGTTGTTTGTTGGGTACTTCGAAGTATTTGTTTTCTAATCTTTATTTTTGTTTGCGTTTCTACTTTCTGCAGAACAACCCCTTCATCCATGCTATCGCTAGAAGACTACGCGAGTTGGCATCGAGCAGTTAGGTAACTAAAACACGGGCCGCTCCTCCAGAGTCAAACAGCAAACCGTTTGACGTATATACACAAAGTCTGGCCATGTTTACTTATTTCTTCGTCCGCGAGTACATGACATCTGTGCGCAACAGATACTTAGCTCCTCGAGTGACCAAAGCTCCTTCATGCAGCAGACATCGATCGCCATGACCATGTACGAGAGCTGCACCTGTCTCGGGAGCCACACTGAGTACCACCTCTTGTTTCTTAGCACTAGCTTCATTGGCATAGAAGATGGTGCTTCCTCCTTCCAAGTCCGAATCCACCGAGTCGTTGAGATACACGAGCACCGTGAAGCGGCTGTGGTATCCCGTGACTCGATCCACGTCGCTCTGGTCCACGTGACAGCCGAATCTCTGGCCTGCATTGTACCGGTAGAACCTGATGGCCGGGTTGAGCCCAGCAGCATGCATTCCTTCATACTCGACCGGAACGTGTGGCTCTAGCCGCTTCCAGAGCAGCTCTGCGAACGCCGGAAGTCTCAGTAAAAGTCGGTCATTGTCCCTGAAAGCGTAGTCCCGACTGGCCCGTTGTGTGACCCTCTCGAAACCTTCCTGGTCGGCAAAAGAGCGCACTCGTTGGCACTCGACGCGAGACAGGAAGGACGGAACGGCGTAAATCAGCTCGTCATGCAGGTCCCTAACACGAAGCGATTGGCGAAGCGGCTCGAAGCGCAAGGAAGGAGGGACTTCATCAGTCTCCCACGCTGCGACCTCTCGACGAGTGACGGCACTGTTGGCCTTTGTCTTGCTCTTGCTCTTGCGGGTGGAGGTCGCAGCTACAGCCTTCTTCTTGCCCATGTTGTTCCAATTGTTAGCTTGCTATGCTATGGGTCATAGGCTATGAGCCTATTTTACTACAGCTGAAATAGGCATATATGCCTAAATAGCAGTTCACCACCGAAATCGAGTCAGACGCGAAAATTACCGCATCAAGTTCACACGCAAATGGGCGGAACTGTTGACAATGACGTCGGGTACGTGATCTCTCCAGAGGACTATCTCCAGAATGAGCTCAATGGCTACGTCATCTCTCCACAAGAGCGACGACAGAATTTCTCCATGCTCGAGACAGCTTCAGCTTCCCATAGTGACGACGGCAGCAAGTACGAGGCCGCAGTGCTGCCGTATCGCCCCAGTTCCGAGTCCGACACGAGTTCTGTGAACTTCACTGATTCGTTAATGGTCGTAGGCAAGCAGCTCCCGTCGGGAAGAGCTGCAGCCGCCCTGGACCTCTTCGCACGTGAAAATATAGGCCTGATCATCAACTACATCGCAGTCGGCGCAGTGCACGGACTCTTCCAGGCGTTGATGTATCCGTACTTGAATATCTATCTCAATATGGACGACTACTTGGCCTATTCAGCAGAGCGATGGCTTGCTGTTCCTTGGATGCTCAAGGTTTTCTTCGCAATACTATCTGATGGAGTTCCGATTAAAGGGTCCCGACGACGAGCGTATATGCTGATCGGATGGGGAATTTGCTGTTTGTTTTCGATAATTCTGGCACTTTTGCCTTCGGAAAGCGCCTATTTAACGGATGGAGTGGTGACCAACAGTGACGCTGCAGAGGCTGGTAATAAATACGTGGCGATGTTCGTGATTGCGACGTTCGGGTACGTTTTAGCGGATACTGCGAGCGACGGGATGCTGGTCGAGTTCGCGCAACTCCATCAAGCCAGTGAGCAGCAGCAGATGCAGTTCCACCACCAACAACGAGAACTTGAGGGGGAAATCAATCCGATGCCGTTGCCTCCACCGAAAGCTTCTGGACCTACCTACGTCATCACAACTTTATTTGCAGCTCGATATCTCGCACAGTTTGCCATGATGCTTTTCGTCGCTTTCATGTGCAATAGCGAGTCCTATGGAGGTACCTTTGCGTGGGGAGCTTCAGTTAACGGAATGGCGGTGATTGCTGTTGTAGTATCGGCAGGAACGATGGCAGCGACGTGGTTCTTGCTACTGGAAGATGAAGACCCCGCCGGATACAACGTTCACATCCTAACGCCGCGTGAGTGGAAACTCACAGCCCACAAGCTGTTTCATCAGCGAGCGATTGTCCAGCTTATGGGCTACATGTTCCTTTCAAGACTGTGCTTCACGTATTACGCTACGTCAGCCAAGGCAATTAACGAGTACTGGACGCCGCCTGGAGCATTGCTGACCAATATTTTCTCGAGTTTAAACGCTGCCGTCTTTGCAGTGGCAGCGTTAATGGTCGGACACGGCCCTACCGTGAGAATCTTTCAGAAACTTGGCTGGCGACAGACCGTGGCTGGCTCGGTGGTGGTCACAGCAGCGCTTACTCTTGTTGTGGCGCTTTTTACGGTGTACAATGTGGTGCGTGTTCCATTTCTTACGCTATTTGTGGAACAGCTAATTGCCATTTTCGAGGCTCTCGCGTACTTTGTGGCAATTCTGGCAACGGTGGCAGTGGCTGAGCCAGGACTCGAGTGTATATCCTTCAGTTTGATTACAACTATTGGGAACCTCGCAGTTCCGTTCGCTATTTCGCTGTCACAAGCCATTGGAGAACATTTCGACGTCTATGACGCAGAGTACGAGTCGGATTCGAGTCACGCACGAGCTCAGGCCATGTACTGTTTCCTTGTTGCGGTAATCATCCGCGTGCTGCATCTTGCACTGCTTCCTCTGCTTCCGGATCGTGCCGAGGCTGCGCGTGCATTGAAACTTTCCCGCTTTACTGGAAGAAAAGGCTCGATAATCGCTATCGTGACTACTGTGTGTGCGAGTTTCATGGTGTTCTGGGCGCTATTCACTACGACGCTTTCATCCTTCGAACGGACGTCTTGCCTTAATGTTGCGGGTGGTGAAGGCTGCTAAGTGACAAGCCCACAGTCCTAGTGGCTGTATTTCATTCTCATTTCCACACTATGGTAGTGTACTTTCTTGTTAATTCATATAAGAGGAACTTCCTGTAGCGTCGTCACCTTAGTGGTAGTTGACAATTTTTCGCTTACTGAGTATAACGAGTGACGGATTAACTGGAGACCCAGAAACACTTGAGCAATGGTTTGACTTGCGTACCGAGAAGTGGCTGGTTATATGAATCACTTGAGCTGAGAGAATGTCATTGTCATCCTCTTGCTCGTCTATGGCGTCCTTGGTCTTCTTCTTCCGACTCTTGATGTATGTACACACTGAGAACAGGATAGAGACCTGCAAGTTGCAAAATCAATTTCTCTCCTGGTGTCACGACCCGTTCATTATGTGCAGATGAAGCCAATCCAACTAAAATGGACCCACTGGAGTGACACATTCCGGTGTTGATGTTGGAGCCTTGAACCTGGATCGTGTACTCATCTGTGGCTTGTGAGCATGGGTCAGACCCCACCCACGTAAGAGAAGAGAGTCCGGTTCATCAACACAGATTCACCATCGAAACTTGCTTCAGTACTGCCATTAGTACTGCTTAGGGAACTGTGCCACGGGCGTTCCTGTATCTTGACGGAATTTCTTTTAGCAACGGAACATCAGAAGCTGTAGCAGGGCAGCCGTTTAGCTTTAGCTTCACGTTGAAGCTAACTTACGACTCGTTGAAAATCAATCAGACCCAAAGGAGTTTTGCGAACAGAAAATAACAAGATTTCGACCAATTTGAAACATACAGGATATATATTACTTTGAAGCGACGACTGTATGCGCCAAGGCACTCGGTCCTCACGCTATAAGCTGCGTAGTCGACTAGGGGCTATCTCCTTTTTGTCCGGACAGATAGTCATGGGAAAAAGTCAAGCTGGCAGCGAAAAAGCTAGAGGTTATCTATTCCGAGTCGCTCGTCTCCTTGGATTTTTTCTTCTTCTTCTTGGATTTCTTCTTCTCAGGAGATTCACCAGCCTCGGCCACTTCAGCCTCTTCTGCGTCACGCTTGTGCTTCTTCTTCTTTTCCTTCTTCTCCTTTTTCTCCTTCTTTTCCTTCTTGTGCTTCTTCTTAGGCGCCTCCTCCTCGTCCGACGCATCCTTCTCCTCCTTCACTTCCTCCACAAGAGGCTTCTTCTCCTCGTCCTTTCCGTACAGCTCCGATACATCAGCAGGAGTGTTGTCGTTCACCTTGCCGTACTTGCCGATCTTTCCCTCCTTCACAAGACCCTTGACCTTCTGAGCCATAGGACCCAAGCCCCAACGACGCGGGTACGTGTCACGCTCCATGATGACACGCTTGATCTTAGCCACAACACCGTGGTCGCATGTAGCCATGACAGCCGTCGTCATCTGAGCGATGGCAACAGCAATAGCCTCACCCTTCGTCGTCATCAGCACCACTTCCTCGCCAATGTCAATGTCATCAGCGAAACGCAGCAGACCGGGGATCATGAACTTGGCACCGTAGCAGATGGCGTTGACCGAACTGTCCTTCACCACAATACGCTTGTACGTGGTAAGCAGCACCTCAAGCGGACGCACAATGCGACGCAAGTACGACTCGTCCTTGTAAGTGTCGAACTGGAACTGGGCGTCCAGCACATCGTGCATGGTGACCATCGAGTCGTTCTCGCCAAGAACACCGGAGCGGACACGACGCAGCTCCTGCATGTGGCCGCCTACTCCAAGCACAAGGCCAAGGTGGACACACAGCGTACGGATGTACGTACCAGCTTCACAGCTTACATGGAAGATACCGAGGTGACGGTCCTGGTCGTACTCAATAAGCTTGGACTCGTAGATAGTACGGATACGAAGCTGACGCTTCACAGCGGAAATAAGAGGAGGACGCTGGAACAGAGCGCCGGTCAAGGTCTCAATGGCACGAGCGAGCTTGGCTTGGCTCTCAATGGCACTGTGGAGACGCACCACCGCCACATACTCCTTACCAGCTCCCTGTTGAGCCTTCACAAGGCGCGTGGCACGGTCCACACACACAATGAGGCAGCCAGTGACCTTGGGATCCAGCGTTCCCGAGTGTCCGGTCTTGTCGACCCTCAAAATGCGACGAATCCAGGCCACAACCTCGTGGGACGAAGGGTTGGCCGGCTTGTCCAAGTTGATGACGCCGTAGCGCACGTAGTCGTGCAGGTTGCGCTTCAACGGGGACGAACTGCACGCGATGGGCGTGTAGTGGCCAGTGCGCACATTGAGCTGGTGGTAGTTCTTGAGCAGCAGCGGCCACTTGCTGGTGTCCAGAGCCGGGGTGTGGCTCTCGGGGGTGATGAGGTCTTTGCCCTCGGTGTCCACAGCCTTGAGCTTCTTCTTCTTGCTCTTCTTCTCCACGTCCGCAGCCGTCATGATTCACTTGTCTACTATGGAAATGACCAGAGCGGAAAAGTGTCAATGGGCGAAGAGATCCATTGGTTGTGGAGAGCTCGTGTGTGATACACCAATTATAGAATATTGTACCTGAAAGTAGGTACACTTTATAATAAACTTGCTTATTGTAAGGCCAGTCGTCTAATTAGTCTAATTAGCAATGGGGCGTCAACTCAAGTTCCATGAGCAGAAGCTCCTGCGGAAGGTGGACCTGCTGGAGTGGAAGAAGGAGAACAACCTGCATGAGATCAAGGTGATCCGTCGCTACCGCATTCCGGACCGAGAGCAGTACCACAAGTACAACCGTTTGGTGGGTCATATCTCCCGCGTGGTTACGAGGCTCAAGAAGCGGCCAGCCAATGATCCGTACCGAGTCAAGACGACCACAGCTCTGCTGGACAAGCTCTACAATATGGGACTCATCCAGACCAAGAAGAGTCTGCTCAAGGCGGAAGAAGTGAACGTTTCTGCCTTCTGTCGCCGCCGTCTCCCGGTGGTTATGGTGCGTGTCAAAATGGCGGAAAGCATCAAGGAAGCCACCACTTTCGTGGAGCAGGGCCACGTCCGTGTGGGCCCTACGGTTGTGAGTGACCCGGCTTTTCTGGTCACTCGACCGATGGAGGACTTTGTCACGTGGGTGGACAGTTCCAAGATCAAGAGGACCATCATGAAGTACAACGACAAGCTGGACGACTACGACCTGCTGGGCAACTAAGCAGGACGGTAAAAGGCGTTGCATTCACGAGATGCACAGCTGAGATGGAGATGTCTGCGATCGTGGCAACAGGTTTTTATAGATTTCTTTTACTTGCAAATGTATCAGCTTTTGAATTTCTCATGGTGGTGCATCCCGTATGAACTGAAAATACTGACCTAACGGACATGGGATTTATTGCCGGCAGGAATATTTTGAGCGGATTTCGTTGGAATATGCATCCACAACCGGATCACTTTTTCACACTCTCAATTTTACTTCTTACCAGGCAACTCCATCTATCTACTCAGCTATGCGTGGTGTTCTTGGATCAACGAGTGTGATGGTGCTGCTGATGCAAGCTGCAACTTGGTGGGGCAGGTGTGAAGCTGCCCTACCAGTTGTAAAAGAGATCGTGACCGGCTCCATCTTCCGCAGGTCGGGCTACGTGACGGTGGACCAGTACACGTTAACTATCGCGGCTTCGTCGGCTATTGTGGAGATTGATCTGCTATCCATGGAGACTGCAGACAACAAGACGTTTTCCGACGTGAACTCCGACTGCGACTCTGCGTACATCGATCCCCAGGTCTATTTGTTCCGGAAACAAGCGGACGGTTCGCTCTCGTACGTGGCAAACAACGACGATGCTGGCGATGACAACTCCGCTTACTTCAGTCGTGGCAACATGGACGGCTCCGTGACGCCAGAAGACTCGTATTTGATCCAACAACTCACCAAAGGCACGTACGTGGTTGCTGTCGGGAGATACCCGCTGAGTCAAGGCGCTGCCGCTGCTGGCCGAAGTACCGACAGCGTGAACGACTTCTCCCCGTACTTTTGCATGGCGCGAAAGGCCAGCTACGGCAGCTACAGAATGACAGTGCGCACACAGTCGTCAGCCACATCAAACGTCATCACCAAGAGAGCGAACTCGTACGTCGGCAACAGTTGCAACGTTCCGTCCTCAGTCACGAACGAGTGTGTGTACGCGCTGCCTGCAAACGTTGGCAGCGACATCCTCAGGACTTGCAGCTATGACAAAACCATTTACTAATGCAATTAATTAAAAGTGTAACAACTCGTGACTATTCTACGAAGTGAAAAGGACCGAACTTCAAGTTGCCTTCCTTACAAAAGTCAAGTTACTTATATAGGGGTCGGGTTCATGCGTGTCAATCTTCGAAGTCACTTTTGTCATTTCGGAATCTTCCTCCTCCCCGCAAAGACTCTAAAACGTAGTCAAGGCTGCTCTAATTCTGAGGATGACCAAGGCCAAGCAGCTCGTGAAGGACGGCCACAGCATCGTGGCCGACATGGTGGAGGGCATGGCGCTGTCCCACCCTCATCTGGTGCTGGAGCCCACCGAGCGCGTGCTGCTGCACCGCGAGTACACGGCAATCCGCGAACGTCAAGTGACGCTCATTTCGGGCGGAGGAAGCGGCCACGAGCCCGCGCACGGCGGTTATATCGGCGAAGGGATGCTCACTGGGGTTGTGTGTGGCGGTGTGTTCGCTTCTCCTTCGACGCAGCAAGTTCTGACGGCGATTCGATTGGCTGCAGGCCCTCATGGCTGTTTAGTGGTGGTGAAGAACTACACGGGAGATCGCATTAATTTCGGCCTCGCAGTGGAGCAAGCCAAGGCCGAGGGCTTGAAGTGTGACATGGTGGTGGTCGGAGAAGATGTGGCAGTGGTGAACGCCAACGCAGGACGTCGAGGGCTCAGTGGGACTGTATTTGTGCACAAATTGGCAGGTGCCGCTGCTAAAGCAGGCAAGGACCTGCCAACGCTCGTAAAGATGGTGAATAACCTCACGGGGGAGAGCAAGTTGGGCACGATGGGGGTAGCTATCAAGCCCTGCACGTTGCCAGGACAGGAGGACAACTCACGAGAGTGGGGGGACAACGAGATGGAAGTCGGACTGGGCATCCACGGAGAACCAGGAGTCGCGAAATGCGAGCAGCAAGACGTGCCAAAGCTGTGCAAGATGCTGATTGAGAAGATCACGACGGACGAGACGTCTGTGGGGCTGGCACTCAAGCAGAACAGTAAAGCGGTGCTCATGGTCAACAATTTGGGGGCTACAACGGGTATGGAACTCTACGTGGTTGCGAAGTACGCGGTTGAGGCGCTTCGAGCTAAGGGCATCGAACCGGAACGCGTGCTGGTCGGCTCCTTCATGACAGCTCTGGATATGGCTGGCTTCTCTCTCTCCCTTTGGAATTCCAATGGTGATGCTGAAATGCTCGCGTTCTTCGATGCACCTACATCGGCTCCGGCTTGGACGTACTCGCCTTTCAACCTGTCACAGTCATCCATCCCTGGCCCATTTATCAAAGCGGAAGTGCCTACTCAGGCGCAAAAGAGCTTCCAGCGTCCGGCCGAGCTGTCGAACAACGGTCTTTTACTGGAGAAGTGCATTGTCGCAGTGTGTGAAACTCTGATCAAGAACGAGCCCCAGCTCACGAACTGGGACACTAAAGTGGGCGATGGAGACTGCGGCACTACCTTCAAGAACGCTGCCGAGGCTGTTCTTGCTGACCTGAAGGCTCATTACCCGCTGAATGACGCTACCCAGACTCTGCGTGCGCTTGCAGACTCGGTGGGACGCAGTGCTGGTGGCACCTCTGGCGTGCTGTACGTCATTTTCCTGACTGCTGGGTCTCTTCATCTTGAGAGCTGCAAAGACGCCGATGCTGCTGCGTGGATTGGAGCTTTCCGTGCTGGAATCGCTGCTATTCAGAAGTATGGAGGTGCTAAGGAAGGCTCTCGCACCATGGTGGATGCGCTCGTTCCCTCGCTTCGTGCTCTGGACACCTCAGCGTCCAAGTCTAGCGCTGAACTCGCAACTGCTGCAGCTAAGGCTGCCCAGGAAGGCGCTGATGCCACGGCTCGCATCTCCACCAAGCAAGCTTTCGGTCGTGCCGGCTACGTCGGTGAAGAGTTTGGCGCAGGAATCCCTGACCCTGGTGCCAAGGCTGCTGCGTTCTGGATCCAGGCCGTCGCAGACACAGTGAACTCTAGCTAAACTGCAGAATTATGACAGGACGGTGTATAGCTGGCAAATGAAGTGGTGTTTCGATGTTCGGCAGAGTTTTGTATGGAAATGTAAGCACAACTCCTTGGGAGTTCCCTAGAGCTGGGCCTTTTCGCCCAGCTCGTCAACTCGTAGGCCTATAACGTCAGTAATCTGACAGGTCTCCTCGACGAAGGATACGCCGATAAAGAATCATGCCGAGCCGGCTATCCCAGCAGCGGCATGTTCTTGTGGAAGATGTTCTAGGCGGCGCCTTCACGATTTGCTGTTTACGGCCTATGTATGGCCAAGAGGATGATGACAATAGAAAGCAGGGGCTAAACACATCCGCAGCACTAACTACACATGCATCTTGCTGTGCAATGGTTTTCAATTGTGAGAAGTGGGTTTTAGGAACAGATACCGAACAATACTTTGCACACGTTTGACTACATGTAAATGCACAACAGAAGTGGCACGCTATTCGGCCCAAATCGTGATCAGACCAACTTTGCCTCGTCGATCTGGTCCATGCCATTGGCTCCATGGGCACCTTTTACAGCTAAGGATGAGAAGGCCGCACAGATAGAACACAACTGCAGGCAAGGTGGAGATATATTATCCGTGCTTTGATAGAGCGATAGACCAGCTGGAGGTACCGTCGTACTACTTGCCGTCTTGAATTCAGAGCTGCTTTAAGATTGGTGTCGCTAGTGGAATTCCATTAAAAAAACTGGGATACATCACCTGTTACCTCGGGCATGGCAATCGGGAGACCAATGCTTTCAAGAGAAATGCCAGCTGCTTTAGCTTCCAGTTGAAGCTGTTGCAGACGCTTCGCCAACTCTGCAGCCTTGGCATCTCGTTTCGTTGCAGAAATTCGATAAAGTAGCCGAGCGAACCCCTTCTTCTTCATCTCGTGAAGGACCTTTCCAAACCCCAACCGATCTGCCTTTGCCTCTCTCTGTGCCTGCGCAATTTGATTAAGGACACTCTTAAAGCCCTTTCTCTTCATCTCCATCAGCACTTTTTCAAACTGCAACTTGGCCAACTTGGCGACGAGTTCTGCGTTGTTTGTCTCGAGTACTTTTATTCTTTCCTCCTGGTTCATAAGTGCTCGATTGATTTTGTCGATATCCAGCACTTCCAGTCGCTTCTCTTGGCCGGCAATTGCACGGTTGATCTCTAGTGCTTTGATGCGTTTTTCTTGGTCGATAAGTACTCGATCAACATCGTTTATGTTGTGGACGATCCGGGTGGAGCCTCGTAGCCAGCTTTGGATATTTTGTTCTACCCGTTTCCGCTTTTCTCGGTTCATTTGCTTTCCAACGATCTTAACTTTCCGGTCAAATCCATCACAAGTTGTTCGCACTTGGTCTAATATCTCTGCAACTAAAGTGTCCATACAATTGTCAGCGGTATTTTGATAGGACGTCTTGTGACAGATCCTTGAAACAGCTTGGTTCTTTAGGATTGAAAATTGGACCTTTAGGCAGGTGCTCGACACGGCGGCGCAATTTACATCTAGGTGAGGGCTCAGGTCCTGGATATTCTTTTTCAGTTCATAAAATTCCACTGCTGGGTCGTCTTGACTCCGTATCGCGTGGATACAACCATCAGAACTGCCAAGAAGCTCCACATGGCAAGTATTTTCGTCGATTTTTCGAATACACCAGTACTTCGATGGGCCTGCAGGTCGATATTGTAGCGCCCGCATCACGCACTCTAAGACATCGTCACCTGTCCAAGTCCACACTGAATTTCCGCTGAGTAATTGGCAAATGGTGCTTGGGAGGTTACCATAAGTCGACACGTTAAGATCACGCAAAATGCTGATGGCTTGTCTGGATCTAAGCTCTGAGTCTGAAACTTTGATTTCTCCACCTGCATCATCGAATTCCTCATCTGAATCGCCACCTTCCCAATCAAAATCTTCAGCGCATCCAATCTCTCTTTCCATGACCACGACGTTCGTTTCAATTATTGGTATGACAATCACGCCACTGCAAGCACAGAGTGTTTCTTAGCTTTCTCGTTTATCTGTTTCTATCCTTCACATCCGATAACCGAAAAAAGATAAAGATCAACGAAAACCCGCAGAATTTGGCTGTCACCCAACTTGTTTGCTAGTCTGGCTTGAAGAAAAAGATGGTATATCTCTTCTGAGTGTTCGTCGTGGCTGTGGGTTCCATTCGAAAATGATAGCGATTTTTAAACAAATTTGAAATTGTTTTTGCCTGGATTGACGTAATTGTCTTTCAGTAGAGACTCCAGATTTTATCGAAATCTCGAGAAAAATCCTCCTTTCTTAGATTTCTTGACTTTGGGTCTCCTGTGTGCATTGGCAGCTCCAACTCGATCCACGAGACGTTCGTGCTCTCGCTCCTTCCCTCGGAGCACCAGAGTTTGATGGAAATGTTCACGAGCTCGTTTGGATCGCCACGCACATTGGATTTTCACAGCACAGAATCGTTTCTTCTCTTCGAATTGACTGCACTTTTCGTCCTCGTACTCTTTTTTTCGAGTAGCAATTACGAAATCTCGACTTTTGGGGTCTTCGTGCGTGTTGTTTGGATGTCCACGACGCATGATCCGACCTGTGACCAAGTCCTCGAAAATGTAGTCCGGATTGTCAACATCCTCTTGCTTCTGCTGTCGTCGTACACGTCTTTGACGGCGCCTTTCCTTCTCAAGACTCTCTTCCACCTCCTCTTCGTCACTTTCAATCCTCTCGTACGTGGTGTCGGGGGTCCCTGGCTCGACAATTGGTGAATCGTTTTCCCCTCCATCTGTCAGGATACTAGGAGTTCCTTTTCCGAAAACAACGGCACGAGTTTTCCTCCTCTCTTTCGAGATAACCCGCTTCACTCGGATGCGTTTCCAGCGATCAGTGAGTTTAGTAATGGGGACCAGCTCCGTAATAGCGATACCGTCCAGAACAACTCGAATTAACCCGAAACGATCCGCTGGAACCTCCACGATAATGGCTGAGTTGATCAGCTTCTCATCTTTCTTTGGGAACAGCTTGACATACAATCCATCCTCAGCCGTAAGTTGTTCATGGTCTCTTTCCTCGTCATTTTCCGATGCACAAGACTCCATAGGCTTGAGCTGGGAGAGCATTCGAGGGAGGAATCGCTTCAAAGCTCTGTCAGTCGTGAATCCCGCGCACATTTCATCCTGTCTAGCGATCTCCATGAGTTCACTGAGACTGGTTCCTTCCGGTTCTCGGCGGTAGTTCCCAGCAGGGAAGTCCCTCTTGGGGTAGAACTGGAAGGAGATGGCGCACTTCTGTGCGATGCTTGGCGCTACGACCACTTCTCGACCTGGACGACACCAGCGAGGCAAACTGACGGCTCGAGTGAAGAGGTAGCGGAAGTAGTTGCGCTGAATCACAGTAGCAGCTCGTCGTCGTCGCCTAAGAAGCTCCTGGAAGGAGCGATACGCTCGTCCACCTCTCCACACACTTTGAATGACCGTCGCAGAGTCGAACTCCAGTTGAGCACGAAGTAAAAACTTCCAATGAGTTTCGTCCTTTTCCATGAGGAAACACTCTGCACGACGTAAACCTTGCAGCTCAGCGACCGAGAGGCTTTGAGGGGTTAATAGATGACCAGGCAGAACCCAGTGCTTCTGTGAGTTGAGGAAGACGGGTGTTCCGTCCATGATGGCCTGAGTCCTCGTAGTCACATGAGTTTCGGACAGTTTGGTGATGAATCGGTTGCGAGTTGCTAACTCTCGCTCCAACTCTGCGTCTATCTGCTGCATTGTCCCCAGTCGGATGTGCATCTCGCGTTGAGCTCCTTTGATCTCGTCGAGTTTACGAGTTAACTCGAAGTTTATCTTAAAAAGCTGCGGAGATGCAGCACTCAAGGCGACAGAAGACTTACACCTCGCATCAGAAGGAGACTTGGGCGAATCTGGTGGCGGACTTTCAATTGGATGACGCAGGTACAGGGCAAACCAAAGCGCTGGCTTCTCTGGAGCGGTGAGTAGCAGATTCACTAGAGCTCGAATCACTTCATCCACCACCAAGTCAAAATACGCGTCTCGATCACGTTGAGCCAAAAGTTCGCGATTAAGTTGCTCCGAAAGCCACTGACGCTCGATTTCCAGTTTCACATTAGGGTTCGAACGGTCGATTATCTCCTTTTTCTCGGGGAACAAAGGAACTTTGCTGGTGTCAA
The DNA here is from genome assembly GCA_001314345.1 of Phytophthora multivora. Lineage (NCBI taxonomy): Eukaryota > Oomycota > Peronosporomycetes > Peronosporales > Peronosporaceae > Phytophthora > Phytophthora multivora. The sequence continues at coordinate 24,001 of KQ473307.1, read as the reverse complement.
TACTCCAGTTCGACTGAAGAGAAGGCTGCTCCCAGCCTAGAAACGCGTGATCCGCCTTTTTCAAGCGACGTTCACGCCCCACAAGCTTCAGCTCTTTCTCCAGTGTGATAATCTTCTGGATCAACCTCTTGCTCTCTGTTTCCTCCAGTTTTGTATCTCGCAGTGCACTTTGAATCACTCTTCGCTTCCTGTGCATCTCAAGGATCAGCCCCTCGGCCACAGAGTTCGGAACGTCGTATCCCAGCTTACACTAGGAACGACCAAGCACAAGAGTTAACCCCAAACGATCAATAGACAACACGAGAGTCAAAACTAGCAACCTACTGCTCTGCGTAAGTAGTCTGCGAGCCAAGGGAGAGGCGACAAAGGTTTGGCCAGGAGCAGTTCATTCACACCGTCGGAAAGGTGCTGGAGCAGCTCTAACACCTCGGGACTCTCTAAGTACGCAGTATTGGGACGTTTGGCTGCGCGAACTCGAGGCAGAAACGTCTCCAGCCATCGCTGTCGCCTCTCTCGGCATCGATCCAGCTCGCGTTTGGTTAACCGCGGCATATTCTTTCGCGAAACGTTTTTTTATCTTTTGCCTTGAAAAGCCAAAATTCTTTACGAATGCAAACATTTTTATTGTAATTGTTTACAGTTTTTTTTTATTGTAGATCGATGTATAACGAGAAGATGGAGAGAAAGGGGCTGCTATGAACCACGGGCTGGACAAGATATCAAGACAATATCTTTAAAGTTGTTTTGGGACTGGTGTGGCAAGTGGAATGTCGTCCGAGTACTGGGTTACAACTCCCGTAAGTGCAACGACATTAGGCATAAAAATCGGGGTACCGATCGTCTGCAGAGCGATCCCTGCTTCCTGGGCTTCCAGTTGTAGTCGTTGCAGACGTTCCGCGAACTCTGCAGCCTTCATCTCTCGTCTCGCGACAGTAATTTGATCGAGAAGAAGAGCGAAATTCTTCTTTTTCATCTCGTGTAGGACCTTTCCAAACCCCAACTGTATGGCTTTCGCCTCCCTCCGAGCCTGTCCAATTAGAACGAGAACTTTGTCGAACTCTCTTCTCTGCATTTCAACCAGGACTTTTTCAAACTGCAGCTTGGAAGAAAGCACTGCGTTCTTTGTCTCGAGCGTTTTCACTCGTTTCTCCATCTCGTCCATTCGTTTCTGCTGGGAAATAGTTGCTCGGTTCATAGCTTTCACGTCATGAACGATCTTTTTTGTGCCCTGCAGCCTGCTCTGGACGATCTGTCGAATCCGTTCTTGTTTTTCTCGGTTTATTTGCTTTCGAACAATCTCTACGATCCCTCGATGTCCATCACAAACTCTTCTCATATGGTCCAGAATTTCAGGAATTTTTTCTGACATAGGAGGGATAGCCATTCGTACGCGGTTGTTAGCACTTTGGGGGTCGGATTTCTTGTACTCTTCGACGTCTTGAATCGACACTGATAATTCAGCGAGGGTTGGCAGTTGAACCTTCAGGCAGCAGCTTGATACGTCAGTGATTTTGAAGCCGATTTTCGTTGGAATCACGTGATAATTACCAGAGCAATGCTCGGTACAAGAAACTGACAAAATATCACGAGAATGTCGTAGCACTCGATGAAAAGGTTCCACTGCAGACACACTTGGAATGCTCAGTTTAAACTCTGCCAACTCCACTGCCGGGTCATCTCGGCTCAATGTCCAGCAGGCTGCGAGGTTTTGATCAGGCTGTTCATTGAGAAGCTCAATGTGACATGCACGCTCGTCGATTTCACGAATGCACCAGTACCTCGATGCCCTTGGGGGTCGATATTGGATAGTTTGTAGCACCCGAAGCACGCATTCCAGAACGTCGTCCTCTGTCCAGCCACGTGAATCTTTGCCCAGTAGTAGTCGAGAGATGGTACTTGGGAGGTCTTGAGTGGAATTTGGGTCGAGCTGACACAAAATGGACGCGGCTTCTTCAGCTCCTTCAGCTCCATAATACAAGTCGTTCATGAAAATGCGTAGGGCAAAGTTTATTAAAGAGTCAGAAGCACCAAAACGAGAAGGAAGGATAAAGCTAAAGTGAGCTTAGCTAACCGTTATACCTCAGGACACCGAACGTCGTTCGGAAATGGGTTCAGAAGGACGGCAAAAGATTCTGGAAAATCTTTTTCCTACGTCTAGACTGTCGTTGGGAACTCGAGATCTCGCACAAAGTCCAACGTGGCGGCGTTCTTGTCTGTAGCAGCTTCTTGCGGTAAAAGGTCGTGGTCCTTGAGCCATTCCTCGTTGTACAGTTTACTTCCGTAGCGAACGCCAGCATCAGCGAGAATGGTCACAATGGTATGTCCAGGACCCAGTTCCCTGGCCATTTTGACTGCTCCAAGCACGTTCAACGCACTACTAGGACCAACGAAGATGCCGTCATTACGTAGCAGGAAGTAGGCCATATCCACGATCTCCTGGTTCGTGCCAGTGATTCCTCTGTCAATGAGAGCTTCGCGGAGGTTGCCGGTGACTCGTGTGAGAGCTGCGACACCTTCAGCAATGGTCGAGCCTTTTACTGTGGGCATCATCTCGTTCCCGTCCTCCATCGCCCCGGTGGACCGATCGTTGTTGATGAACATAGCGACGTTCGCCACCTCTGCAGGATCAATGACCCACACCTGGACGGCAGTTTTTTTCTCTTTAAAGAACTTCGACATCCCAGCGATAGTCCCGGACGTTCCAGCGGATGAGACGAAGCCGTCAATATCACCTGCAACCTGTTCCCAGATCTCTGGTGCTGTTTCTTCATAATGAGCTTTCATATTCGCAGTGTTGTCGAACTGGTTGGGACAATATCCATTCGGGGTTTCCTTCGCAAGACGTTGAGCGACATGGAAAAAGTGGTTCTGCTTGTCCGACATGGACGTGGTGGGTAGTACTCGGACCTCCGCTCCCATCGTCTTCATCATCTGGATCTTCTCCTTCGCAGTGATGTCGGGCATAGTCAACAGCGTCTTGTAACCACGTGAAGCGCCCAGAAGAGCGAGAGATACCCCCGTGCTGCCTCCTGTAGCTTCGATGATGGTCCCTCCAGGCTTCAGTAGTCCACGCTCTTCAGCATCTAGGATCAGTGACTTGGCTACTCGGTCTTTGATGCTTCCACTTGGATTGGTGTACTCTGCTTTGGCCAGTAGCTTGCATCCGGTCAGTTTCGACAGCGTAGTGAGTTCCAGCAACGGCGTGTTGCCAACAGAACCGAGAAGATCCACAGATCCTGCGATTGAAAAGGTATTAAGTTTCATAGTGTGAACTTGTTCAGCAGACTGCAAATTCAAGAGTGAGGGCACAAAAGATGAAATCAGGTCACTCATCAGAGGGATGCGTCGATGTTTACCTCTACGAAAGTTTACTCCAAGTCCTCAATGACTTCTCCTAAATTCAAACCAGCTCTTCACTTAGGGCAGGAGCTCTGCGTCTACGTTTGCAGTTCTCGTGCACCAATTTCACCGTGAGATTTAATGGTGTCCGCAACAGCGAGAGGTCTGGTCTTCTAGGTGGCCTCTACTGGTACGTTTTGTGACGAAGAAAGTTGCGTTTACACTGTCGTCGGGAACGTGAGCGCGCCTACAAAGTCCAGCGAAGCTGATCCCTTCGTAGTAACAGTTTCTTGCGGTAGTAAGTCGTTCGCTTTCAGCCACTCCTCGTTGTACAGTTTGCTGCCGTAGCGGACGCCGCCGTCCGCCAAAATTGTCACAATCGTGTGCCCAGGACCCAGTTCCCGTGCCATTTGCACAGCTCCAAGCACGTTTAACGCACTGCTGGGACCAACGAAGATGCCGTCGTTACGTAGGAGGAAGTAGGCCATATCGACGATTTCCTGGTTCGTAGCGGTGATTCCCTGATCAACAACAGACTCGCGCAGGTTCTCAGTCACCCGAGAGAGTGCAGCCACTCCTTCTGCAATGGTAGCGCCCTTGGCCATAGGCACAACCTCGAACCCATCTTCAATCGTGCTCGTTGACCTGCCATTGTTGATAAACGCTGACATGGCGGCTGTCTCCTCCGGATCAATGAGCCAGACCTTCACTTCCGGGTTCTGCTCCTTGAAGAACCTCGACATGCCGGCGATAGTTCCAGACGTTCCTGCTGAGGTCACAAACCCATGGATCCCCCCATTCACTTGGTTCCAGATCTCTGGTGCGGTTCCTTCATAATGAGCTTTCATATTCGCAGCGTTGTCGAACTGGTTGGGACAATATCCATTCGGGGTTTCCTTCGCAAGACGTTGAGCGACATGGAAAAAGTGGTTCTGCTTGTCCGACATGGACGTGGTGGGTAGTACTCGGACCTCCGCTCCCATCGTCTTCATCATCTGGATCTTCTCCTTCGCAGTGATGTCGGGCATAGTCAACAGCGTCTTGTAACCACGTGAAGCGCCCAGAAGAGCGAGAGATACCCCCGTGCTGCCTCCTGTAGCTTCGATGATGGTCCCTCCAGGCTTCAGTAGTCCACGCTCTTCAGCATCTAGGATCAGTGACTTGGCTACTCGGTCTTTGATGCTTCCACTTGGATTGGTGTACTCTGCTTTGGCCAGTAGCTTGCATCCGGTCAGTTTCGACAACGTAGTGAGTTCCAGCAATGGCGTGTTGCCAACAGAACCGAGGAGGTCCACAGTGGAGGTCGTGTCTTGTACACCCATTTGCTCTGCTAATCCTGAGCTGAAGGAACGCGTCCCGATACATGTAAACCTGGAAGGGAACCGGTGATAGAGAGCCGAGAGGTTGCGCATGATGAATGGTGCTTGGGCTCCAGATGTCAATTGGCACAATGGTCTCATGATGGGATGCCGCACATGCTTGCCGTATTGTAAGAAAAGAAAAAAAAAAAAAACTTCCAGCACCAATGAGACTCTGGTTTCAATCAGACGTGTACGTTCATAGGCTGTCGAACATCTTACAGGATGGTGAGCCTACCAGTACATGTATCATTCCAAAGCTAGACAACGAAAGCACTATAATAATGCTACGCGTCTTCACGGAAGAGTTCAATGAATTCTTCAATGTCGAGTGTGGCATTGGCGTTCACGTCGAAAGTCGAGATAATGCGTGCCACGTCGTCCTTTGTAAGCTGCGTCGACCCACGACGGTCGCTCTCGTAGAAGCGTTCATTATAGCGCAATGCTTCGAACAGTTCACCAGCATCGATATCTCCATTATCATCCGCGTCATACAACTAAAAAACAAAAAAAAACAAGTATTAGTAAAAAGCTCAAATCTGTGACGTGTGAAAACAAAAAAAACAACAACTTCAACTTGTACCTTGAAAAGCTGACGAAGCTCCTGCACTTGATCATTCGTCAGCGTCTTCTTCTTCACCCGTCGCGTCCTCTCTACCGTATCCAAAAGTCTGCACAAGCGTAAAATCTCGTCCAGAACGTCAGGCGGAGCTTCTCCAAACACGACCCCACAGAGCTCTGCAAGGTCAATGAGGCCGCTTTGGTCCTTGTCGATACTACTGAAGATACTGCCAATATTATCCTGCATGTGCGTCCCCGAGAAGAGTCCACTGCCTTCTAGCAGCTCCCGTAGAGTAATGGCCCCGCTCTGGTCTTGATCCAATTTGCGGAACGTGCGGTAGACGTTGACAATGTCGTCACGAGCGTACGGACCGAAGCGTTCCTGCCTCATCAGCGCCGCATCGGAGCGAATACGCACCTTCTTGGCCGACTTAAGCTCTTTCTTAGGTCGAAGCTTTGCGGACGGACGTACAGCTCCTGCTGAGCTGGATGAAGGTGTTCCTTGTCGTACTTTTGGTGCTCGTTCAGCTGCTGTAAGTGCGGACTTTGGGTGACGATGTCCAAGAGGTTGAAGACTTGGCTGCTTGACTTCGGGAGTGCCGTCGCTCTTCAATGTAGCAGGACTGGAAGAATCAATTGTTAAAGCCTCCTCCTCAGTATTAACTGGCTCTGGAATGGACGGACTTGGGTCAAACCTCGGACTGTTGTTCTCTTGATCGTCATGATCTTCTCCAAGTAACTCGTCGTACTGTTGACAGAGTGAGGCCAACATACTGCGGTGTGGCAATGCACTTGTACTGACACTCGACGCAAGAACCGATTCACTCTGGTTAGATTTGACTTTCGGGCGATCCGGTAAAGCCGCCAAGGAGTGAGCCCTCGCCAGAGCTGCAATTCGCTTCGGACGTGGCGGCTTTTTGGTGAGTTTCCGCCCACGTTTTGGCTCTAGACCCTGTAGATTTTCGCGGATAATACAACTCACACCGAGTTTCTCCAGTAGAAAAGCGGACGGAGTCAAGTCCATCGTTGCTAACGAGTTTTCCAGTCGTCGTTGCCGTAAAAGCCCACTGCTTCCTGCGATCTGCTTGTTACTCCGACGAATATTCTCTCGATGGAAGTGCTCGTACATTTGCTTCTCCCTGTTCATACTCCCCACTGCCCAGTTGTCTTTATCGGCGAACGGAAGCTCTTGAACGGGGTTCTGCAGCTCCGGTAAGAGCATTTCGGAATCAGCGTCACTGGCTCCCAGAACCTCGAGCTTTCCAAGCGAATCATTGACTCCCCCATGGTTCGAGCCTACCTCCTGCTGTTGATTCCCTTTAGATCCATTTCTCTGCTCTTCTTCCTTCCTCTTCTTGGCTTTCTGCCGCATGATCAGCTTCATTCGCTGCTGAAACTTCACTCTTTCCTTCTCCCAAGCTTCTTGCCTTGCCAGTTGGAGATCGCTCTTCTTCCACGTCGTTTTACCTTGTAACTGGTCAAATAGCCGTCGCGTGTGCTCCACCACTGCGTCATTCTCTTCTTCTGTAGGAATAACCTCATCAGAATGAACTTCCTCTTGAGGAACTTGCTCAATGGCGCTCATTGAGACGCTTGTAGCCATTTCTTGAGTACTGGAACTTCGTGAAGGCTGACTGAGCACCGGAACACTCACGCTGTTGCGCATTGTACTGATCTTCCGAGTTCGATTGGCAGCAGCAATGGACTGCTGTCTCAACGCTACAGCCTTGAGCTTCGTCCCTTTCAATTCACCCCAGATTTCCTCTGCTAGCCTCCGTTTTAAGGCTGCAGCACTCGCAACATCAACTTCCCATTGCCAACTGTCCACTGCTTCTGTTTGTGGAGCTGTTTGCGTCACTCCCGTCGCTAAACTCCCTCTTTGTCGCCCTTGAAAGTCCCAAACGTACACTCCTTTATCACTTCCGCAGGTTAAAACGCCTCGAGGCTCAGCTACGATCTGTAAAGACCTGACATTACCACGATGAGCAGTCCATCGATGTGTACAAACGACGTCGGATTCGTACACGTGGAGCTGGTTAGTCTCTGGATGTGCTAAATTGCTATCCGCGTGTTTGTTTCGTAGTCTTTTCGCATTTTTCCCTTGTCGAAGGAAGCGCCGACGTGGGTTGTACGCTCTATCGTGACGTGAAGGCATGTTCTCCTCTTTGAAAGCTCGCACGTGGGCAGCAGTGATGACTTTGGAGATATCACAAACCATTACTTCTCCGTAGAAACTCGCAACGAACAAGAGGAATCTACCACGGTCGATCCCTGCAGCCAATTGTTCTCCTCCAGTCTCATCGTAAAATGTCCGACAACAAGTGACTGCACTGTTAACTTTTACGACGGTCAGTGGGGAGTGACAAGGAGGTAAATCCACTTCAACCTCTGCTGTATCCGATACAGGAGGATCCACTTCTGGTAACGTATCCCATGGCTGTAATTCCTCTTCTGTTGGTGGAGTTTCAACAGGTAAAACCGGTCGAACGGGGGTCAGTTGAAACGGGTAGAAGCACAGGAGAAGTACCGTTGGTTTGGAAGGTGTAAGGCTCCAAACACACACCTGACCGCTTTCATGGCCTGATAACAGCAGCGGATACGGCTCAATAAACTCCAAAACGTTCACTTCACTGGTCGAATGAGTATTCGCTACTCCAAGTGTCGATGTATTGAAAGAAACGCCACTACTAGGCGGCGGTGGACTGCGTGTGTCTTCAAGGAGGAAGTAAATGTAGTCCCAGATCTTAATCATTCCATCGGTACTGCCACTGACCACGAGACTTAAAGCGTGGCAATATGCGAGACACTTGATGTCGCTCTCGTGAGCGTCAGTAATACACCGCAATAATACATTTCGAGCTGCAACCCCTCCTGTTTTCGGTGCGTCGTCGTCATATAAACGCAGGGAACGATCCCACGAGGCTGTCAGAACCGTGTGATCCTCTTTACAGTACAGTAAAGCCGACACTTGTTGGCCATGAGGCGTCCATCGAGAAAGAACGGCTCCATTGAGGTAATTTACCACTGCCAACTCGCCATTTTGAGCCCCCACGATGAGTTTACGCTGTCTCGCGTCCAAATCCACACTGGTGATGTCTGCGTTAACCAGTTCTCGATAGGACCGAAGCAAGGAGCCAGACGCTGCGTCCCAGATCCGAATCTCCCGATCAGTAGCCGTCGCAATCGTCAGAGAAGCTTCGTTATACAGCACTGCACTTGCCGCCAGTACTCGAGGCTTGATACGTACACGTCGAAGTAATTTCACCTTGTGTACACCCGCAACAAGCAGAGTCTGGCCGTTGTTAAGTACCGCTACGGAGTGAGCTCTCCAGGGATACCGACTCAAGTCACTACCAAGGCGAAAGACCTGCAAGCAGCGTCGATTACTACTGAGTTCTGCGTCGGTGCTCTCCACTGACAATACATTGGCCAATGTCCACCATCGGAACCAACCTTCATCGTCCACAGTCATACACTGGTCCGCCAGCATCCGAGTACTGGAGCCACCGGACTTTGCCTTCATAGCGGAAGTAAACGTAGCGGAAGGGATGAGCTCGATACAACACACAGGCGAAGTGTGGCCTGAAAGCTTGAAAACGGGAGTCGTAGCCAAGGCGGAGATCTCCCACCCAAAGACTTCGCACTCGAATCCAGCGCTCAAAAAGACTTGGGACGATAATTTCACCATTAAGCGTACTCCACGTCGATGTCCTTGACGAAAAGCGCGAGTCTGTAAGGAGTGGGTGTCCCAAAGGAAGATCATGTTATCCATTCCACAGGATAAAAGCGTTTCGTGATTGAGAAGTAGTAAATCTTGGAGTAAATCCGAGTGTTTCTTTAAATTTGCCACAAGACGCACTTCACACGTGCCATCACTCGATTCTCCACGGGTTTTCGCGTTCGTATTGACGTTTACAGTGTGAGACCTCGTCACTTGCCACACGGAGATCATCAGATCTGCCGAGATGGAGAAAAGCTGCTGAGTATTCGTACACCACTCGAGAACTCGTTGAGGACGAGGCGTATGGACAATCGCCATGGGTCGGGGGGTTTCCATCGCACTCGTACTGCAAGCGGTGAGTAAAGTGGACGACCAAAAGGTCATTTTCAAGTCCCCAGCAGAAACTGCGAGTAAATCCAGACCTGACAAATACTTTAAAGCTTGCACTGGAGATCGTTCCGACCGCACTTCGTCCTGATCACGTCGGTAGCCCGTGATATAGCACAAAGGGTGAAACTTGTTCACTACCGGTAAAGTCGGAGTAAAAGCAAAACTGGAGGCAATCGCGTCCTCCGTATGTGCGTCAGCATTTGATTCCTTCTCGTCTGTACCGGTAGCTGTTTCCTTGTCGTTTTCCTCGCTTTCAGGCGGTAATAAACCTGTCGGATCGAGTATTTCAACTACGGGCCGTGAACTCTCGAGTAATAAAACCCGACGGAATTCCGGAAGATATTCGATCCGTTTTGGAGGTCGATTCACTGCTGAATCGACGAATCGAGGATGTTCTTCGTACTGGAGATCCCTCCACTGCGCTATCGTCCCCGCTGCATCATCGTTACCGCCACTAGACGATCCCATTCCTCCTTCAATGATGGCACTAGTGAACTCTTCCCACTCCATCGTTCCGTCTCCATTCACGTCCACTTGAGCGAATAGTTCCACCAGATCTTCAATGAAACCCACGACGCTCTCGGGCGCCCAACTAACGCGGTCCAACATGACGTTGACGAATTCCCGCAGTGAAAGGCCTCTACCCGCTCGGTCGAAGTCCTGCTTCAGTAGACTCAGGTCTTCCACCTGAAGACGGACCATAATGCCCAGACATGCCTGGTACTGCAGCAACGCCGCCGCCATCGTCGGGTTTTACGCTTAAAAGCCACCGTTTCGACTTCCCCTCTCGTAAATTTAGGCCTTCAGTCTCCATTTGTCCTTGGAAACAATGCAGAAGTCGCCTCAAGCAGCAGGAAATGGCCGTCCGCCGCGTCCAAAAGCTCCTAAACCGTCTGCTGCGTGGTCGATGAATTCGCCGTACGCTGGACCCGTTCGTGCGAGTCCAAGAGCGGTTAAACTCGCGTATCAAGAGCCCAAAGAGCGACCGAAACGACCTCTTTCGGCTCAAGTGGCTTCAACCACAAGCAGTCGAGTAGCACCGACGTCACCTCGACCAAATTCGGCACGCCCAGCTCGTCCCCAAAGCGCCAGTCAAGCGCGATACAGGCAACTGGAAACCATCGCCTTCCCGATGGAAAGTTCTTCGGAATTTGATACTTGTGAAGCGTGTTTATCACCAAGTTGTTCAGATTTGGACGTCCTACAAGAATCCGACTCCACTGCGATGCACTTGAAGCTTCAAGCGCTTCTGGAGATGTGGGGAGAGGAACATTTAGGCTTCCGTTCATCCGCTCTTTTTTGTGAAACGACATTTAAACAGGCCAAAGCTTTAGCGACCAGGATGACACGCCCCAATGCCTTTCTATCGGCAGTGACTTTTGCTTGTCTTACGCAAATGGGTGTTCTTCTTGAAGGACAATACCCCTTTCTAACCGGTATGATCAAAGATCTGGGAACTGCAGTGTATTCGAACTTCTCCGACCTCCAGCAAAAAGATCTTGAAGAACATACGCAGCATCAGTCTGCACTGCTTTTCGAGCGTGGGAAACCTTGGTTTCAGGAGGTTTTGACGCAGAAGATGCGCTGTAAAAGCTTCCAAACCTCGGTGGATACCTGTAAAAACGAAGTTTTACTGCTGAAGGACATGCTGCAGGAAGCTCGAAGTGCCAATACTGCTGCTGTTACTTCTGCGATCCTTCGAGCACCTTCGCAACGTGAGAAACTTGATGACTACTACACCCCACCAGTGCTTCAGCTGGAACATTTGAGTCTGGAATCGCTAAGTGAAGAGGTTTTAAACGTGTTTACCAAGATTTCAAACGCAGATGCTCGACATTTACTAGCTTTACTACTGGAAAACGCAGTGGAGAGGGATATGACGAAGCTTCCAGACATGTTGGCGTCCACTATAGGCAACATGACGGGACAAGACCGACGGAATTTCTTACGCGAATGCTTCGACTACGTTACACCAAGTGAACTTCAGGATTCTCTACACGGACGGGATGAAGTCAACGACGACAAAAAATACCAAGCGCTGGTCGATGATCTACACGAAATGTTGCAATTGCGACCTCAGGAAGAAAACGATTTGCAGTGTAATTCTTCCGCTACTGTGGCGTTATTTCACTCGGAAGAAGCTCGAATTGGTAAAAGAGTGCACGAATTAGTGGAACTGGTGGAAGATATTGCAACCCAAGTATCCTTTTTCGAGCCAAAGTATCAAGCGCTTTTCACAGAGCCACTGTTAGAGCGACTGCGTAGGTACGAATGTCCAGTGAAGCGGTTAAAGAAGCAGCACGAGCTAAGTCAACGACCGCAAGTTACTGACGAGGAAGAAAATCCTCAATGTGAATGTGTTTGTGGGCGTCATCGGTTGGTAGACGATGAAGGAAGGAAAGAGGACGAGGTTCTCCCTTTAGGAAATGAACCAGGACAAGACGGAGATTTGAAGAAACAGAAATCACGGCGGAAATCGTCTTTGAAGCGGCCACTTTCCGCTCCTTCTGGACGAAGGAAGAATGCCATGAGCTTTAACGCCCGCTTCGGTTCTCCACGTAAATCCAGCGTCTCCATCCACGTGTTCCCTCTGGCCGAAGTGTGTCATCTCGTATCAGCAATTCTCCACCTCCAGTTTTCACGAGATGCAGTGGAACCTCCAAGTTCTAGAAGCGAAGGCGTATCAGCTCTCATGTTTGACGATCGGTTTGAGTTCTTAAAGCCAGACGCAGGACAAAGAACCTTCAAGACATTGGCCAAGGACTATTTGACGCGCAAATACGGCATCAAATCCATCGCACTCATGCACACAATGCAACTCGAACGCTCGCTACTTCACTACAGAGCCACCGACAACCACGTACGCTGTGAACTCTTTAGCTGGTTCTTCGGTGCGGACAAAGCACGTGCACAGTCGAAAGACTACGCCTTCGCGTTCTTCCAGAAGCTGATCAAGTGTCTTTTAAACGTGTTCGCAGCCAAGAAAACACCTCGAACCACCTCGATCCCCAGTCTTTCGCCGCCATTGGCGTACTCAGTCTTGATCACGACGTGGACGGAGTGTCTTGGAGACGGAGAACCTACTAATCCTCGAGTTATTGCGACGACCATAGCGCTCGAGGCCTGCAAGCAGGTTTTCCCACCTCTGATGCAACGCAACAGCCACTTCAGCTTGTTCCGAGAGAAATTGTATCGCCAGAGTTTAGAGCAGAAGACTGTGGAGCTGGAAGAATTCCTACATGGAGCTATGACCGCTTGGCGGTTTGTTTTCGATGAGCAAATGACGGAAGCGACGAGAACTATCGAAGCTGCGGGAGTTCTGGACCCCGACGGGTTTGCACGGTGCTTGATTGCCAATGAATTGGAGTTTACGACGGGGGAACGATACGAATTGTTCGACTTGTTGACTCAAGAAGCCGACGAAAGCGTCGTACCAAGCAAGAAGATGGCGCTGCTCATCATGGAAGCCAAATATCTGAGACCACCAGCGAGTACGCTATGATAATTGGGAAACTAAAACTGTGGTCATGAAGTCAGATGTATGCATTTATTCCCATGGAAATTCGATATCGACCATTAGACCACAAGAGGAGGCCTGAAAGCCATTGCTCTATGGGGGGGGGAAGAGGAAATACACCATTCGTCGCGATGTCCCTAGCCGAAGTTGACAAACGACTGGTTCAGCCCCCCTGCTTGTTGCTGCGCCTGTGGCGGTCGCTGTTGTTGTTGTTGCTGTTGCTGTTGGTGCTGCTGAAGGCCTCCCTGGTTCATCTGCATACCCATCGGGTTCATTCCCATGTGCTGGCCCTGGAATCCCATCGGAGCAGCCCCACCTACAGTACACCAATTCATCATAACACACCATTAAAATCAATTCATCTCGACACCAAAAAGCTGCTCAACGTACCCATCATCATGCCGTTCTGCTGCTGATTAAACATTTGGTTCTGCATGGGGTACCCCATCATCATGTTAGGCTGTTGCCCCATCATGGGGTTGGGCTGTTGTCCCATCATGGGGTTCATGAATCCCTGCTGGCCCATAGGCATGTTCATCGGCATACTCATTCCCATGGGACGTGGAGGCATCATGCCCATTCCATTCATGCCATTCATCTGCATGTTCATCATCGGAGCCGGTGGCATTCCCTGCTGAGGGGGGAAAGCGTTCTGTTGCTGTTGCTGTGGAGGTTGCTGCGGCGTCGACGGTCCGAAGCTCGCCATGATGTTAGCCATCTTGTTCACGTGCTGGTCGGCTGGTGCAGGGGGCTGCGGAGCGAAGGCGTCCTTAAATCCCGACTGGGCATTGGTGGATCCTCCAAATGACGCCCACTCGTCCTGTTTCGGAGCCGCAGGGGCATCGACAAGAGTCGGGGCAGGTTTAGCCTGCACTGGAGCACTGAACACGTCAAAAGACAGGATATCCTGGGTCTGAACTGCAGGTTGAGTAGGCGTAGGCTCTCTGGAAGCTGTACGGGATCCATGACGAGAGCTGGTGCGATCTTTCTTACGCCGTTCCCGACGTGGCTCCTCCTCCTCTTCTTCGTCACTGCTGTGCTTCTTCCGACGTCCTCCACGGTCCTCACTCTCTCTGGGGGCGTCTCCAATGAAGCGTTTCCGCTCGTACTTCTCTCTGATCCACATCTCCTTCTCCCGGACCGAGGAATGTTCCGTAGGGATACGGTAGTCTCTCGGCACGTTCGCTTCATAATAAGCTTTAGCCCGGCCGTTGCCCCAGCGCTGCATCTGTTGCACCTGCTCCACCGTCCAGGAATCCAAGTTGACGCTGCGTACGAAGGTCAAATGGACCCCCAAACTGCGGTGGATGCCCGAGCACGCGATACAGATGAAGACCCCGAGGTTGATGGAGGCCCAACGGGGTCCACGACAGCCGCAGTCGGCACAGAACTTGTTCTCCTCGAGCTTCATGAGCTCGTTCAGCTGCTTCTTGAGCTTCGTCTGGTCATCGGGCGCGCGGGGGCCTCCGGAGCGGCTCATAATGGAAGGAAGGGGGAGCTGGAGAGACGGTGAGTGAGCAATGCCAAGTGCTAATGAATGACACAAGAGTTTTAAAATTAGAGCTGAAACTCCTGATTGTGACTTGAAGTGAGTATTGGATCTTTAATTTGATATTTAGATGTCAAACTTTGTACTTGTTTTTCTATGAATCTGACGTGGCGGCTCAATATAAACTTTGAAATAGTAATAAAAATTCATTCCGAATAAGAATATCATTAGAAAGAGGAAGAAATGGTTCCATATAAGAATATCATCAGATTAAAAAAAAAATCTTACTTGTAGAAGAAAAGGAGATCTATGATCGTCCCGTTAGCTGTTCAAGAAGCGATCAAGAGCTACAGTCCGTGGGACGGGATGGAGTTGGCGCCGCCTACACATAAGGAGACGTCTTTCATCTTCAGTTGGGGCGTGCGAGTCGTGAGTCGGAGCGATCCAGACGCATCGCCTAATTGGGTTTGCCTCGCTACTGAAAGGTGCCGCACTCGCCAAACATATTACCCACTTTCAGCCGGAAAGACCTCGCGGGCCACTAGGCATCTCAAAGAAGTGCACTCGCTACAATCCGGATCACAGAAACGTCCGCGCGAAGCCAATTTGGAGCTCTTTGATCAGCAGGCAGCGGAGACCGAGAAGAACAGCGACAAGCACTCTCTCCTTTGGGACATGGACGGTGTGGATGGAGCCAAGTCATCCATCAACGTGCTGCTGGACTGGCTGGTAGAAGGGACAAACTACAGTCGTTGGCGAGAAGCCGACAGCAGCACGAAGGAGACTATGGTTAAGGAGATTCTGGGCGAGATGATGACTGTCAACATCCAGCACCGGTCACCAGCGCAGATTTGGGAAAAGATCACTGAATTTGAGAATCGCTTCCGTGTAGCTGAAAACTACGTGACCAAAGTGGAATCTGGTGACTTTGACGAGGATACACTTCGTGCGAACGTTCTCAAGTACTTCCCTTACTTTTATCACGTGCGTCATGTCATGACGGAACATCCCCGAGTTCGTCAACGAAGGACGTCAGATACTTTGGCTGCTACGGAGAACTCTACGTCCGCAGCTCGCCCAGGCTCCACATCGGATACTCAGAGCACTACTGGCGGTAGTACTGAGGACGCTGCAGTTCGCCCACGCTTGAATGATCTTTTTTCTACACAGGAACCTTCACGTTCAATAACCGAGGGATCTTCGTCTCCAGCTCGCCCACGCTTCACACCGAGTATCTTGGTTGCTACTGAGGAATCTGCACCTCCACTTACCGAAGACTCGACGTCCCCAGCCACATCGAACACTTTGGTTGCTACCGAGGAATCTGCACCTCGAAACATTTTTGAAACGGAAGGCAACCGTACGCCGATATTGGATTCTGATGCACAGAGTACCCGATGCATACGACACGAGCGAGTTGTGGCCAATGCACCACTACTAGAACACAATTCAGAGCCCTTTGTCGAGCGAGCACAGGACCGACATGGAACGATGTCGATCCGGGAGAAAGAGCTCCGTCTTCAGGAACGAGAACTGCAGATGATGGAAGCAAAAAATGACATCGATGTTGCAATTAAGAAAGTGCAGTTGGAGTGTGCTCAGCGTGAGGCAATCGTGCAACTTTTGTTGGCGCGGAAGAAGCTAACAGACAGTGAAGTTCCTGCTGCGGAAATCGAGTTATTGTTACCGCTACCCACTCGCGCACGTTCCAGTCAGTAGGCAGCCGACTAAACCGCAGCAAGTCCAACATTAAATCCTGCACTTCCCTCTCTCTTGAGCCTTCTTTCTTCCACCACAATCCTCGAATGATCTTTACAAGTCCAGAACTTGACGAATGCGCTGCCCGATGTACTCGACATCGGTCTCGAGGGCGAAATGGCCAGTCTCGAGCAATTCCACGATGGCCTTGGGGTTGTCCCGCTTGAAGGCCTCGGCACCAGCAGGGACGAAGAACTCGTCGTTCTTCCCCCAGATAATGAGCAGCGGGGCCTGTGTCGTGCGGAAGAACTTCTGGAATTCGGGATACAACTTCAGGTTGTTCTGGTAGTCGTAGCAGAGGTCAAGTTGGATGTCCTTGCCTCCGGGACGGTCAAACAACAGAGTGTCAAGCCAATAGCCCTCCGGTCCAACCCGTTCGAGCTTGGAAGCCGGTACCCCGTGCGTGTACTGCCAGCGCGTACCTTCGAAAGACAGTACATTGCCAAGTACAACCTTGCGGTTCTCAGGTGAGGGATCGGCCCAGAAAGCTCGAATCGGGGCCCAAACATCGCCCAGACCCTCTTCGTAGGCGTTCCCATTCTGGGAAACGAGTCCAATGACGCGTTCGGGATACGCGAGTGCAAGACGCAGACCAACGGGTGCGCCGTAGTCGAAGACGTAGAGCGCGTACTTCTTCAACTGCAGTTCGTCCACGAAGGCAATGAGGGTCTTGCCCAAGTTGTCGAACGTGTAGATGTAGTTGCGACTGGCCGGGACCTGCGTGAAGCCGAAGGACGGGAAGTCAGGGGCGATGAGGTGGTACTTGTCGGCGAGCAGCGGGATGAGCTCTCGGAACTGGAGCGACGACGTCGGATAACCGTGAAGTAACAGCAGAGTCGGCAGACTGCGGTCTCCTGCTTCACGGTAGAAAACGTCAACGCCGTCGGCATGCACGAACTTGTTGAGAACGCGGTAGTGGACGTTCATAGCGGTCGGTTTGGTGTCGGGTAGACGGTAAAATCGAAAATGAGGTCATCGGTTCTTGATATCCCGATCTACAGTCAGTAACTTCACACGTCGATGGCTTCCTTGGTTGTGAGTGGACTAATCCGTACGTTGAAGTGGTGCAAATTATCTAAGCACTTGAAGTGCGTGTCACGCAGTGACTATGTGGTTGCTGATCTACTCCTTTCCTGCCTTCTTCTTCCCCTGTTTCTTTGACTTGGGCTTTGTTACTTCCGGTTGATTCTTTGGAGACATCCCTGGAATGGGTCGAGGGGCTGGAGGCGGCGTTGGTGCAACCACAGGCTGTTTCCAGCCTTTTCCACCCGGAACCTTCGAGCTCTTCGACCCACTGGATCCCTTTGCCTTGACAAAAGAAGAACTGGACGGGGAAGGTGGTGTCGGGGCTGGAGGAGGTGGCCGCTTGTTGGTTCGGATGTAGAACAGCAAGTACGCAGTTTCACTGAGCGCCGTGGCCTCCGAAATCGACGTCACGTGCTCGTCATCGTAACGGAACCACTGGTCCTTGTTGTCACGGCATACGCACGTGTAGTGTCCTCCCACAACGAACTTCCCCAGGTGAGAGACAACCGCAAACAGTTCGTACATTGGGGGAGTCGAGAAACCAGCACCACTGATGGACGCAACACCGGGGACGTCCATTCCGTTTTCAGCTCGACAGGTAGTCGACATGAACTGCGTTGGGAACTCCAAGAACGGCGGGTACTTGACAAACTGCTGTAGCTTCACAGGCCCTTGCTCCGGGTGATAAGTGAAACGCTTGACGCTCAGTGTTAACACAACAGGAAGAGACTCCACGGTCGTGAATTTCTTCATAGTAGGGACCTGATTGGCGTCCTCGATCACCTCGACGGCAAAAGCCTTCCGAATCATATCTTGGATCGTAATAGGAGCACTAAGCGGCTTCGTCAACCCGTTCACTCCTGTAACAAACGAAGGGTCCTGGGTTTCGTAGTCGAGATTCAAGTGCAAGCAGTGGAAAGGCTCCACCGTGATCGAGCTTTGCCTCTTGCCGGTCTGCTTTAACTCTGAGCGTAGAGCTCCTTTAAACAACCAGTTAATCGGAGAGCGGATGGTATCGACGGGATTCTGGCGCAACACACTGCTCTTGCCCTTCTTGCCGACTTCAGCCCAGCCGTCATCAAACGCCTGGGCATTTTCCAAAGCCGCATCAGTTCCGTTCTGTTGCTTAGCTGCAGGCACAGCACTACGCTTCGTCTGCTTCTCGCATGAGTTGGGCAGCTCCAACCCGCTCTTCTCGTACTCAGTATGCAGATACTCCAAGAAGAACTCCAGGAACTCCAGCGCATCTTCCTGTTCGCCTCGCATCTTCTGAAACGCGCTCAGCACGTCCATAAAGTAGCCGCTAATTCGGATCGCCTGGGGCACCTTGCCATGCATATCGCTACGGTCTCCATTAGCTGCCTGCAACTGCACTGCTCCATCAAAACATTGCCATAAACGTCACTCCGGTGTGTCTTTTAAAAAGTATCTTGGATCACGTACATTGTGCCAGCGTCGGCTCCTCAAACTCTCGCGTGAACGCCACCATGTGTCGCCACGCTTTAAAAGTCGACGTGCTCGCCAACATCTCCGGCGTCGGGGAACTAACAGTCGAAATCTCCGCTAACAAACTACCAACAGCAACAACCAGTTAAAATACGTAACCACATTTAAATCATTCATAGCAACTTACTTGAGAAACGGCGGACAAGCCAGCACGGACTGCATGATAACGTTCTGGAAGCAAGTATTGCCCTGGTTCACCAATCCTCTACAACAGCCATCACAAACGTCAGCGTTCTTCTCCTTCCCCCTTTTTAATTTAAACTTTATCCTCTCACCTCTTCTTCATCTCCTTCGCAGGTGTCGTGACATCCAAAGTCTTCAGCGTTTCTTGCACAGCTTCATCAAATGGCAAAGGCTTGGCTGGATCTCTAACTGCTTTCTCCACTGTACCAGTGGCATTTACTCCAGCTGCGGCAGCCCAGGGAGCGGCAGTTCCGCCCCACACAGGCTTCGGCTGCGTCTTAGGAGCCCCCAGAGCCTCCGCCCACGACTTGGGAGTCTCCTTCTCCTGCTGAACCTCCTGCTTCTCTGAGTTCTTCATCTCTGCGGCAGCTGCACAGTGAAAAAATATCGTTTATGAGTGAGGGATCTGCATAACCGGGTCTCCGTTGGAAGTTCTCGCTCGGCGTGAGTGATGGTGCGTACCGTCCTCCAGCGCCTTCTGCGTCTCCTCCAGTGAGAAATCCCCAAACGTGATCACTACATCGTCGCCCCCGAGGCGCCGAGTCTCCGCCACAGTCGCCATCGATCTGAGCCAATTAGTTCGTAACCCTGGTTACGTTGTTATGGAATCAGATGTTGATCACTTTTTAAAAGAATCAGATTTAGAATTTACTACAGGTTCCAGATTAGATTAGAATCATATCCAACAGTAGATTGCAGAGCAGAGCATGCAAGGGATTCTCGTGATCCTTCTAGCTGCACTTGCTGTTTGCAGCGCCGTAACTGGGTGGGAGGATCCTATAAAGACGCTCCAGATTGAATATCCTTCCGATAACAGCTCTGTTACGCTGCCTTTGCGCTTCAGATTCAGCATCGAGGCCACGAGAGTCGAGGACTTCAAGGAGCGATTTGGATCCGCATTTATTTGTTTGGAACTTTTGGGAATTTCGATCAAGTGTTCACCGATTTTGGTCCCAAAAATCCGATTCCAAGATTTACCGCTAGGTGACTACGTTGCGCATGCGTATATTTCCGATGGAGACGTCAGATACCATGAAACGAAGCCGCTTTCGTTCTCGGTTGTAAGTGCAGCGGAATTTGAGAGGCAAGATAAACGGCGGATTGAAGAAACGAGAGAAAACTACAAATTCCCGCCAGATTTGAATATTCTAGAATGGGCGACGCAATCCATTGAAAGTCGTTCAGCTGGGAAATTGACTGCGGATCACGATAAATTGTCTAGTGCTTCAAGTTCGACCGACGTTTTGCTGACAATTGGGGTTAAGACGGCAGTCGTGAGCAATTTTGCGCGTCGACAGGCAATTCGAGATACGTGGGCCAGTAAAACGACACTGCCGGCGAATGTGCGAGTTTTCTTTATTGGTTGCATGCCAAACATGGCCAAAATTCCAAACGAGCGCAATCGGCAGCGACTGCGCAATGCAATCGCTCTGGAGCGAGCTGTGTATGGAGACCTACTGACTGAGGAATTGGAATGCGAAGACTCGCACTACCTTTTAGCAGATAAAGTGAGCGCGTTTCTTGAGTGGATTGTGGACGAACTCCCGCAGACCAAGTTCGTGATGATTGCGGACGACGATGTCTATATGAAAGTCCGGAGTATTGCTAGAGACCTCTCTACTACTGTTCCACACAAAAGGTTGTATCTTGGTGAGCTATCAGACAGCTTTCACCCCTCGCCTCTTGCCCCGACTCGAATTCCTGACGACCCCTATTTCACCTCGGAGCGAAGTTACCCGTTAAATCAATTTGTCCCATACGCTGCTGGCCCACATTTCCTGCTATCGGTTGATTGTGTCCGGTTCATTGCTAAGAACCGTAGACGCCTTGCAAGTCTCAGTGGGCAAGATGACACGAGCGTTGCGCTGTGGCTCCTAGCGATTCAAGTTCATGTGGAGAAAACGTCGGCACTAGCTAGTCTCCGCTTTTCTCAATGTAAGAACAACATGTTGTCGTTTGCTGACCTGTCTCCGCTTGGGATCCGCTCCATCCATGCCAATTTACTCCACAATCGCACATTTTGTCATGGTTTTGACCTCCGGATGTGGGAGTGGAGACCACTGGGTATACCAAAAGACCTAGCAACGTAGTGCTAACATGTAAAATTGATTGCACTATGGAGAAAAAGATGTGTTGTCTAAAGAAGAAGAAAAAGCTTCGGCTCGATTTTATGTATCTTCATGAGCCAGTCTCATTTTTCATCTCAGTACTACGGATTTTTAAGCGATAGTTTGACGTACGGCAGACAAGAATCGTGAATTACTTTTATTCGAAAACCTGAAACGACATTCTTGAATACGCGCATCAGTTGGCAAGGTTCATCAACAGCCCCGACAAAATGCTACTACTACTAGTTGCTCGAGTGAAAGCGGTGTTTGGCGGTTTGTTCACGGAAGAGCTCGAGCGCAAACTTTTTATTGTGGCCGCTCCTGCAAAAGTGGAGATCCTACTTCGAAGTGTACTCGTGGAGTACGTAAAGTAATTTCTTCGCTCCCGAATGTGCTCCACCCTGTACGAAGTTCCAGCGACCACTACGACACTTCCAAGCGAAATTCCATTTGTGGACCACACTTCTCGCAGTCGATCGAATTGGTACTAACGTTACATGTTTTAAAATATCGAAGTACATGCTTACTAAGACAAAAAAAAGACTGGGACTCTTGATCTGTGCTGAACTCGTACCCGCAGCAAAGGTGTTACAGCATACAAGGAGGATCACCAGCAGCAGGAGGAAGGGATTCAGACGCATGTTCGGCTAACACGGTGGAGCACTACAGTAGTATTCCCGAGGGACTTAATGCGGAGCCTGCACAATTCAGAATGTGGAAACCAACAGATAAAATTCCCGCGAGGGGGCTGGATTAGATGAAGTTGCCATTTTGATTTGTCAGAACAGCAAAGGTGTTATCTTGAGCTTTGAAGATGTCACCTTGACAAGGTGACTTTGTTCAGCTTTGAGTACAGTACGGTACCATGTAACCACTGGTTACTAACTGTAATACAGTCAGGATTATACATGCACATCCGCTCGGCTAAGAGATTCGGAATTAAGTCCAGCGTAGCCTACGCTGCGTAGGTACATGTAATACCGGTACATGTATTAATACTACATGTACGGTACCGGTACCTACCTATTGTATTGCACATGTACCGTTATTGCATCCTCACCCGAGTGGAATCCGTAGTTCGAAGAACTCGAAAACTCGTATTACGCGTTAAGGCTTGTCAGTAGGTGCTTTCTACACTGAATATCCGTAGAGCGGTCGTCCTTGATGTTTTAGTGCATACAAAACGTCCATAGTAGTCATTGTTTTCCGATTAGCGTGCTGAGTATATACGATGGCATCCTGAACCAGATTGTGTGCGGTTAAGTACGAAGAACGTAACCGGGGTTTCCGAACCGGAGGCCAACGGCGAACACCAGCCATTCGCCGCGTTGCCGACCAAGTCTCAAGGCGTCGAAGAGCTCAGAGCTCCGCGAAGAAGAAGCAGCCAGGCTGCCGACAAGATTTTTTTTCTTCTCTTCTTCAAGCTTGATTAGCTAGTAGGAAGTCCTTCTAGAATGGGTTTTTCACCTGGAAAAGATTTTGTCCCATGGTAGGACTTCAGTATAGGAATACCTGGGAGTCTAACTCGCCAAGCTAATCAAGTCAACTTGCCCCTAGCCGTAAGCTTCGAAGGAGGAAAGCGCACAAACGCTTTGAGAACAGCTCGGGCATTGTCATAAACATAGGCAGACATTCGGACAACGCCGGCTCGGCGCGCAAGCTTGCGAATCGAGGCTCTTGAAAGATCTTGAATATTGTCGCCTAAAAAGATGTGGTGGTGACGCTTTGAGCCCCCTCGTGCGGTATTGACTTTACCAATCTTTTTTTTTGGCATCTAAACGTAGACAATGATATCAATACTCGAATTAGTACAATATTTAAATTTGTGTACCTGCGGAGTGTAGAGAATCTTGGGCAATGGTTGTTGTGCATGGCACATATGACGCNAGTCCCTACTGAACGATAGCTGATAACTATACGCTCTAACTAGATAATAAGCTATCAAAAATGTCTTCTTGAGATTCCCGCATTCTTGCTGTAGCTATGTTCGTGGTCCTCCAATTCTACCTGTTCAAAAATCTGCTCGCTGCATTCCTTTTCTTGTTCGTTTTTCATGTTGGTGAGTCTACTACATTACATGCCAGCTTATTGTCAAATATGCAACGTCATTTGATACATTGACCTCGGCCAACGTAGTTTTTCCCGTTCAAATCAACTCAAATAAGCGTAATTAGCTTTCTGTTTCTAAATCTACGCATGTTCGTAACGTTTCCTAATTGCACTCAAGGTGATATTACTTGCTGTTGACCGAAGGACTCGTCAGTCAGTTCTAACTCCACCCTGAATGCGGTTGCAGTTTTTGAAATGGCTGAGAAGATTCATCTGGGGGATTTTCTAGGAGTTTGCTGCAGTGCATGCATCGTGGTTGACTTCTATCCACTTTGAACATTGCTAAACTTTGAAAACTCGAGGGGATTCGGACGCCATAAATGGCTACGCCTACTACTCGTTCGTTCTGGGGTAGTCAATTTCGCTAGGTGTGCAGGCAATTTTCCCAATACAAATCCATTCGCTGTCGCAAATTTTGGTAACTCCGCGCGTTGAATGCAGGAATCACACCGTTTGCACACTGAAAGCCATGCCGTCGGCCCTCCGTCGTCATCGATGCAGCAATGAATGCCTCTAGGTGAAACCAATACGTTTTCCAGTCCTTCAACTTGCGGCAGTGCGGAATACTGCTGAACAAGCACTTTCGGGATATCCACATCAGCTTCGCCCAAACACTTGTGAACCACCTCCACATACTTCCAATCACTGGCTTCCTTTCGTAATGTGTCACGTCGTAGTACTAGTTGATCACAAACCAGACACGTGTACTCATCTAACCCCTCCGCATCCAAAGCTTCTTGAAGCATTCGCATGCATTTATCTTTATCTTCTGCACTGAGAGGCTGTACAAACGACGCTGCAGTCTTCGCCGCAGCCTTTCGGCCTTCTACCAACACGGTTCGCTTCTTCTTGTGCGCACGCCGTAATTTACGGCGTCCATTACTAGCCTTCTCGCGGCGGTAGGCTGTATCCAAATGCTGCAGGATATCTCCATCA
>LGSM01000088.1:0-78445 GCA_001314345.1 Phytophthora multivora | reverse complement strand
CTCGCGGTGGAATTGCAGAGGCGTCAGGGTGGAGGCATCCACGCGGCGAACGGCACGTAGCGGGGCCCAGAAGTCCTGCGTATCGCTCTGCAGGCGACGGAGAGCGACAGACAGATTAGATGATCGTTAAGAGCAACAGTCAAGAGTCTATGCTTAAAATTATATTTTGAGCTACCAACTCTATGTTGTACACTCACAATTTAGTCTAAAACTAGAGGATTACACTGCATGTAGCACTCCAATGAGTCGTCACGTCATCTCCAGCTTGGTTCGTGTCGGCAGGGGAGACCGGGATATCCTTTGGAACTGCACAAAACCAGTCTGAGACTGCTAAGTCTCAACTAACTTCGTCTAAAAAAATACCATAATGGATTAATATCTTCTGCAAATAATACATGTACGTGTATTTACAGTTAAAGAGAACCCATTTTTAAAAAGAGTCATGTCATTGTCCATGTCAGGTTGAGTTAAATTAACATGTACAGAGGTACAGGGACGTCGTCCCATCAAGTTGATGGCATCATTGATGCCAGATGCCGCATCAACACATTTACCGATCATCTTTTATTAGCATCACTGTTTTCGGGCAGTGCAGATTGGTGCACAAAATTGGTGCCACCAATCTGGTACTGTAGCATCGCAAATCTGTAGAGCAAAAGGAGCAGTACCGTTCTAGAATCACTAAATTATGCATTAATACAGTACATGCTTCAGTCGGAAGTTTTTTTTAAAGCGATGCAGCTTGCGCAATAAGAACTGCACCTTACACAGGGTTCTCTAGCGGCAGATAGTATTAATTATCCATGCAATTAGTAGTCGTTTAATCGCTACTGTATTAACAGTGCTAAAAGAAAAGGAAGTGACTAGCGTCCCCAACGAGATTGCAGAAAAGGGACAAGTGTCACCTAATCGCCAAATTTTCTTGCCGAAGGCAGGCTAGTCCAAGCGCAGCGCGTAGCGCTGCAAGACTAGGGTCAAACCTCCCCGACCAACAAGGACGAGTTAGCATCGACGTGCGAAGCTAAGCCTTCGTGCGGAGTGCTAATTCGTGTCATTTACTGCTCAAATCAGGGGTTGGCAGGTTTAGGGTTCAGGGTAGAATCGCGCGAAAGGAGCTTCAGTTGTTGTAAAGTTGCTTAAACGTTTCCGATAAGTTGCTTTCGTTGTGGAAAAATATACCTCACCTAAAATTGAGTAATTACGCGCCATCGTAAATTTTACAATCACTCGAAATATGTTATCGTTGCATGGCTCTATACTCGCTGCCATGTTTACATACCCTTTCACACATGTTCACCTACTACAGTATTTTATTCTACTACACCGGTATTTGATACCTGCCAAATTTGTTAAACCAATATCCCTAAACCACGCCGCAGTCCACGATGTGACATGGCGTTTACGCTACCCTGGAATAAACAAAAAGGTAATATTCCGTATATCTGTATGTAAATCCACGGCCCATACTAATTTCAAATAAGTAATTTGTCTTCTCTAATATTGTGCAAAGTCCATGACACACAGCACCATTACTGTAGTAGAGTAGTCTACATTGTACTAAGAAGCCATTAAGACGTCCCAACCAGAGGCAATACCCTGCTTAGACCAAGTATTACATAGTGTAGGCATACTCGCCTCTATCATCGCGAACACCAACAATGCTCAATAGCCAATGTCCACTCCATGACAACGTCACATCTGCCAGATCTTCCTCATGAACTCTTGGTTACGAAGGGTCATAATCATCCTGGCCGAATTGGTTCGTGAACACGAATGGACAAAGTCCCAGTCTCTCTGCAAATACAAATTCACATCTAATTTTGCACACAATTTAAACGAGTAAAAAGATTTTATTTGGTCTATATTGTAGCCATTTAAATCCTAGGGTACATTTTTCCTCCCAACTAGAGGAGGTACTCTTGGTACTGTAACTGCATCCTGCTTACCTTTTCCTGTGCGAAATTTGCACAGCACCAGATTCCCGACGCCGCGAAACACATCTCAAGGGTTATCATCGTCAAAACACGGTTGTTTTCCGTGTTGTCCGGCTCACCAGCCACCCAAAATCTGCGATAGATCTTAGCCGTCTACTGCTCACTTCCCAATCTGCTTCAAGACCCCAAGACGCCATGCGTGTCCTATCGCTCGTGACTTTAATCGCATTCGTGTCCGCCCAATTGGTCGCCACTAACGCGGATCAATCTGGTATCGCGGCTGTCGATTCGAACGCTAAGCTGCTGTCTCGCGTGCTAGCAGCCGAACACAAAGTCAAGCGTTCTCTGCGTCGCTATAACCCCGATGAGCTCGACGAGCTTGATTCAGAAGAGGAGGCCGATTCAGAAGAGGAAGTCGATTCGGAAGAGGAAGATTCGGCAGAGGAGGAGAGGGGAGCGCTCCCTGGCCTTGAGAAGGTTGACGACGTGGTGTCCAGGGTAGCAAAAACGGACGATGCTGTGTCCAAGGCAGCGAAAGCGGACGACATCGCGGAGAAGGCAGGCAAGGCGTCAACCAAGTGGAAAGCTCTGATGCAGAAAAACTTAGACCAGCTTGCTGAGACCGGGGCTCTGGTGAAAAAGCTCAAGTCGAACGTTCTCTACAAAGACATCGAGGTGGAGAAATTGAGCTTGTCGGCGCTGAGGCAGATTGACGACGTCGAAGAGTTGAGATTGCTTGATATCCAGAACAAGGTCAAGGGAACCAAGGCAACTCCTGACGGTATGCGTAGGAAAATGGAGCACACGGAGAACATGAAGCTCCCTCCTGCGCAGTTTATGGAGTCGCACATTGGTCGCGAAGCACAACGTAAAGGCGAGAACGGGCAGCGCCTCTTATCGGCTGCTGTGGTGTCACGCCCGGCCGACGACGTCAATGGCAAGGTGCTCTTGATTTCGAGTTCAAACCCAAAGAAGGGCGACTTTTTGCTGCCCAAGGGTGGCTGGGATGATGGAGAGGCCATTGAGACGGCAGCCTTGAGGGAGGTTATTGAAGAAGGAGGAGTCAAAGCTCAGCTAATGCATAAGCTGGGAGACTTCGAGTTCACGGAGGGTTCCACGGCCTACGCTTACATGATGAAGTCCAGCACGGTTTATGACAATTGGGCCGAGAGTATTCGCTACCGTATCTTTGTAAGTGCCGAATTGCTGTGGAAGTATCGACTGTATGGAGGAATTAACCGAGTTGTCTTTGGTCCATTAGGTTTCGTACGATGATGCCATCGTTCTGCTTGGCAAACGCCCGTACATGGCGGACGTCGTGAAGAAAGCGAAGGAGACGGATGAGCTGATCAAACTGAAGGAGTTGCCGGCGGCGGACAAGAACCTGGAAAAGGTTAAGCTGTTTTAGTTGCCCAAACTGCCAAAATAAAGGCACTTACCGTACAGTAGTAGTACTATTTCTTACTACTACAGTACATTTTGTAGTAGTAGTACTCATACTTTACTGAAATAGAGTATCATTTTAGAGGACCACTGTTTTTGTAAATTGTTTTCGGATTCCAGTACTAGTACTTCCTTCTAAGCAGTACTTTAGTGACTGTAGTATAGTAGTGTGTATACCGGTAGTACTACTTAGTACTGCGGACAGTACAGTACTTGCCCAAATGAATTTATCTCCAAAAAACGAGAAGATGCTAACGATCTGCAATCGTGAGTCGTAGTTTTATTTTTCTCACGCAATACATGTTTGTGCCAGCATGAAAGTGTCACGTTGGCTTCAGCAAATCAAATCACTGGGGAAATAGTGTCCCAGAACATGTTGGTCATTTTTTCCTGGAGATTCTGTAACTTGTCAACCAATATCTGGATAGGAAATCCGTCCATTCCAGCGTCTTGAGACGTAGTAAAGTGTTACGTTGCTTACTCTGCGCATGGGCGTCAAATGTCCATCCACAATATGAGCCAGCACTACCGACAGGTTGATCGTACGAGCCATCGTCTCTGTGAAGAGTTTCATGCCCATGATCAGGTACAGGTCTTTCGCTCGAATGAGAACGCCACAACCGCTCAACAGCACGAAACCTTCGTCCCGTACGGCCTTGGAGCACGTGAGGAACTGAGTGGAGCCATCTCCTCGCGGTTGAGCCACCAACGTATTGTAGTAGTAGTAATTGCCTAAAGGACCACCGCAGCCGTAGCCTTCGAACGACGTGAGCTGGTCAGGAGCCCTTCTATCCGAAGGCTCGTATTCGTGGCGATACTGGCGGTATTGTACGATCTGGATCAAACCGTAGGCAATTGGGTGGACTAAAAAGATACTTAACCCCACATAGTGCTGCATCAAGGCGTTCACAGTCA
Source organism: Phytophthora multivora (assembly GCA_001314345.1). Classification (NCBI taxonomy): domain Eukaryota; phylum Oomycota; class Peronosporomycetes; order Peronosporales; family Peronosporaceae; genus Phytophthora; species Phytophthora multivora. Next base: position 74,153 of record LGSM01000088.1, on the reverse strand, counting down.
CGTTACACTCGCTGGCATTTTGCGGGCAAGTAGAGGACGACGTCACCATATAGTGAGCAGGATCGCTCTTGGTCATACTCCACATGAAGACCGCTAAAGAGCCGACCATCCAAGTCATTCGAGAAAAGTAATACGCGTCATTGTTAGCCATCTTCGGCCAGAGCGTCACTGCAGCACGTACGTCGAGCTGTTGCAGCAAAATAAAGCACACACCGGCGGCGTAGACGATCTTTTTATCGTAAATACCGTCCAGCGCAGTATTGCTATTCCCATAGAGATACATGATGTCGAACACTTGGTAGTACAGCACGTAGATCAACTGGAGAGCGATGATGAGGAAGGTTGGGAGGCGTAGAATCTGTTGCACTAAGTGGTACGTGTTTAGTACCCCGTTTCGGACGTTGATAATCAGCATAAAACCGAGTAAAGCCAGCGCTTGAGCTGCAACTGCAAAGGTAAATTGCAATCTGGGTAGCGTAATGGCGGCACCGGCAATGCGATAGAGGATAACGTTCACGTATTTACTGCCTTCGTATGGCGTCGCGATCTCGAGTTTATCCGCAAGTGTCGAGCCAAACGTATTGGACGCGATGATTTTATCAAAGCTTTGGCGTTTCTTGGAAGGAATCGTCAGTCCTTGGCCGGTGCCTTCCTTAGCGATCAAGTAGAACATGCGCTGCCGTACTGACGTCGGGAGATCCATAAGATCAAACCATTGGGTGGTTGGTCCCTTCGCCGTAGGGACAAAAGCACCTGACATGCCTCGAATATCGCCTAAATCCGGGAATATCTGTACTTTATCGCCATTCACGCATACCGGAGGCTTCTTGAGTCCTACAAAGACGCTCTCACGGCCATTTTCCACCCACGTTCCAGACGCAACAAGACCCCCAATATCAGCTGGAGTGACCAGAACTTGGACGTACTGGATGCTCACAAACTCCGAGCCATTGCGACACAGTCCGTAAGCACTCACACCACCTTGATGGCCTGTCATGACGATACACTCAGGTCCATTCGCTTCCAGAATGGAACACGCTCCGTTCGCGTAAGTTGATTGATCCAGAAACGTAAAATTCAGGAAACTGGTGGGTTTACTTTCCTTTTGCGGATACCAGGAGACCGCAGTAGCATTGCTCCTCATCGCTTTACTATACGCAGCAAAGAACCCGATTCCTAAGAAATAGGCGGGAGCGAATGACGCGTTCTTCTTAACAGCAGTACCGATATCGTCCGTCACTTTCTCCGCGTCGATAGAGCCATCAAAAAGAGGCGCGGAGGTGATCGCAAGCGCCAAATAAAGTAGGAAAATACCGAGTGATACTCGCGCTCGTGACGCTTCCGCTGGTCGCGCGAGTTGGACCGCCACGGAGCACGTGGAAATCAACTTGAGCGGCTCCAGTTCGCGGATGTTGATGGACACGACGTCTTTCTCGAGCAAATGGATCTGGCTCAGTCTGCGCGTACCGTCACAATCTTCTGGAGCTGCTCTGGAAACACTACCCTGGCTTTTACTACCCACGACAATCGGTCTTCGAGACGCGTGGACTCCGTCTGCAGCAGTAGGGGAAATAGGAGTGATGGTGTTTCCAGCGCCGCCTTTGCCCATTGCTCCTGTTTTTTGAAGAGAAGAGAAATAATACGAGATCGGAAAGGCTAAAAGCAACAGAGGCTATTATGGTGCATTTTTGCGTCAGGAATAGCACCAGTGTTTGTATTGTATTGAAGTCGAACATGTATAAAAAGTATCGTCGGACACGCGCCGGTGATTTCATAGGGGTCAAAAACGACCCGAATTCGTCAGCAACGTGGTAGGACAAGAATTCAAGATAAAAACCCACGCGAAAGTCGGGCCTGCTCGGTTCTTCAAGACGCGGTGGTTGTAGTTTCCATATTGCACATAATTTCGCACGCAACGATATCCAACGCACTGTATCTGCCGTCCTCCGTTCTTTCTCGTTTTCAAACTCAGTAGCAGTGAAGATGTCTGAGCTGCAGCTCTTCAAAAGTCACGCTGACGTGGTATACTTGAACGAGTCGCCTTTGGCGTACAAGTATTATAATAATTGTCATTCATTCCAACCAGTAAGTGTCGATCATTTTTCCCGAAGCACACGGTGCTGTTTCAGTGCACGGACTTCCGTTGCGTTCAATTCAATGAGCTCCTTATTAGTTTCGGCATCATACGACTGGGAACCATCATCGAAATTCAGCACCAAATCAAAGCAGCAATCTACTTCTCTTCCTTTTCATGCTCCAATACTAGTTGAAAGATGCAACACAGGTAGAATCGACTCTTACCCGTGCCTAGAGTTCCCGTTACAACTAAGTTTGCCGTCTTCAAATCAAAAATCCCTCGCCGATAAACCAGTCAACTACGCAATACAGCTCCAGCTCCATCTTTCCTCGATACAGCAGATTCTGGAGCGGATTTGAGTGGGAATTTTCGTTGACTGACTACACTGTGTTTGGTACTACTACATGTAGCAGTAGTTTTTCTTCTTCTTCGTTTACTATATAATTGCCATCTAGCACACGCTCTTGCTCGACGTTTAGCTACCAGTTGAGCATGTCCACCGCCACATTATGAGCAGGGAGTTGCTTGGCCTCTAGAAGGCACTCGAGGCAGAAAAGCATCGATTTCTGCATCACTTCCGCGCCGATCCCAACCGAAATCTTCTTGTTGACCGAGCACTTGCCGCACAGCACCCGACGGCAGACCTGACAAGTGCCGCCGCGCTGCAACAGCAGGTTCCCGAGCTTGTTGAGGCTACGCGTGCAATTGGCGCAGTGGCTGGCCGCTCCGGACCGGCCGTGAGCCGTGCGCGCGCTTTTCTTCATCAACCACGTGAGTTTGTAGGCGTTGGCGCACTCGATTGAGTTCACGAGGGCCATGAGGTTCTCCGCGTACGCGGTAGCTGCCACATTCACCGGCACGTCGCCGTCCAACTCCAAAAACGCGCGAGAAAACAGCTCCACGGACCGGTGACGGGCGTCCGTGGGCGGCAACCCCGTATTTGCGAACGTCTGGCAGCCGGACATGTGTCCGCGGATGACACTTGCTGGGCGTGGCAGCTTCAGCACGTCCGAAAGATCCACCGACTGGCGTACGCCGTACGCGACGGTCTTGCCCTTGGCGTCCTTCATGAGACCGGAAGCCTCGAGAAACAAGAAATCGCGGGCCTGACTGAACCGGCCGTACGATTGCAACCCCCACTTTAAACCGATGAAGTTGAGCGGCTTCTCCGCTGTCGGATGCACCAGAACTGCAAGCAGACGTGAGTCTTCGAGCTCCGTTCCGAGATACGAGTTGCGCATCATAGCGTGCGCTTCAGTATCGGCCAGCATACCCAATGCGGCGTCTTCCGCCGTGCCGTCGATGGCGCCGGACAGCACCACGGCCGGCGGTCGCGTCGTCTTCTTCAGTCTCAAATGATCACTATCGCCCGAGGAATTGGACGACGCGATGCTCGTGATCTTGTCGATAGTCGATCTGTGCGAGTTGGAGTCCGAGGACGAACTGGATGACAGAACATCCTGGTGAGTCACGCCGCCGTGCAACGCGCGACGCGACCGGTACGCACGGACGTCGTCCTTGGTTTTCACCAGCTTCCACGCCTCCTTATCGAGCTGACGGCCGCCGGCAGCGAACGCCCCGCGCAGGTCCAACGTGTGCTGCACCACTGCGTCCACCTCCGCGATCAACGCTGCCTGGCGTTCGGGCGACAGTTGCACGTCCGGTCCGGCGTCGGGGAGTCTGAATTTGCCCATTGCTAGTTAATCCGTTGAGAAGCTTGTGCTTTGCGTGCTGTTTCGGTGAATGGCAGTGCTGGTAGTACGACAGCGTGCCGGCCAAGCCTGTACTGGATGGATAAGCCTGGGACTGTAGGCCGTCGAGCTTGGTGTGAGGTGACCTAAGACTTTCGGAGAGTGACTGCGTCGAGCACTGGACGAGAACGTCAGAGACTTCGTCGTGACGGTGACAGGATTGATGTCTGCAAAAGAAGCCGCTCGCGACTGACTTGCCAGCTGACGGTGTCGTAAATGGTGCCAGGCTTCGCCTCCAAGAGGAGTTTGTATGCCGGTCGCCCCGAAAGCCAAGCAGCGCGATCGACATGCAGATCAAATCCAAGAGGAGACAGGAAGTGTGCGCATGGTGAGAGTTACAGAGACCGTGGGGCATCGTCTAGTCGAGCACATTCACAGAGCCACGAGCAACTCCTCGCCTCGAAAATCCGAGGAGAGGAGCCCGCGTTTGCCTTCCCTCCACCATCGAAGTGCGCTTATCTTCGAGTCTATCCAAGGTTGATGGCTGGTTGCACTGTACGGCAAGCTAAGGCCACATGTGAGTCAAGATATCACCGGCCACCTCTGCAACGCCATCGCCATCGTTAAATTCCACGATGACGAAAAATGGGGAGGAAAATTGAGACTGTAGTGTTCTTGCTTCACTACGATTTCTGGTGATATCGTCGATCTCTCTAGCAGTGGTTTGTCGTCGCTGAGGTGCTGAAGTGACACGTTTACCCGAGCAACTTGTGGCGTGAGCTGGACGTCAGCGATTTGAAGCCGTAGGATCTCGCCTAGTCCGCCCTCTGTGGTATGCGCTCAGCAGACACCGTCGGCCGTATATTCTGGCAACGTACACCACAACACGCAATGCTTTCTAACAACGGGGAGACGCTCGAGTTGGTTGCTGTCCAGCGCTCTCTTTTCTTCAACCAGGAAAGTTGAAAGATCGGGTTGTTGATGGGATGCGTGCAATGCACTCACGCGTCAACGACCGTCTTTGAAAGACGGCCGTCGTGTTGGAAACACACACGAGGCACCACAGATACGAGCGCAATTGTCCAGCCGTCATGATCGATGTCGTGCTGTTCCGGATAATGGCAAAACCTTAATTGTTCTCGTTGGACTGGAACTTCAAGCGAGCACCTTCACCGTAGAGCTCTTCAACGACCAACTGCTGCACCCGTTCGTCCCGGCGCTGGACTCGTCTAGAGTTGGTCGCCAGGATTTGCTTGTCAGCAAAGATTACTCGCCTCGTAGCCTCTACACGTTTCTCGTCTTCCTCGACTCGGTGCAGCTTTGAAGAAGAATTTCCTGAGCACAAGGAAGGGTTTTACTAGTACGTTGTAAGCTCTTCTGTAAGTTACAAGCCCGCCACTGTGCCATGAAGTTGTTTCTTCGTCATAGTGTCAGCAAACACAGTGCCGTTGTCGGAGAGAACGGAGCTAATATTCATTTGCATGGATTCAATTCAATACGTATCTATCTACAGAAGTGCTCCACGTGTGAGTCTACCAATTGAGTTTATCCACCGCCACGTTCCTAGCCGGCAGCGACTTGGCTTCCAGTAAGCACTCGAGGCAGAACAGCATCGATTTCTGCAGTACTTCACTGCCGATACCCACACAGATCTTCTTACTCACGGAGCACTTGCCGCACAGCACGCGACGGCAGATCTGGCACGAGCCTCCACGCTGCAGCACCAACGTCCGGAACTTGCTCAAGCTGCGCGTGCAATTGGCGCAGTGCGTGCTCATCGTCATGCGGCCGAGAACGCTGCCGGTGCCGGGACGCACCTGTCGCGTCGCCTGCTTCATCATCCACGTGAGCTTGTGGCCGTTTGCGCACTCCATACTGGTCGCGAGCGCCATGAGCTTCTCCGCATAGGCGGCCGCGGCCACGTTCACCGGCAAATCTCCATCCATCTCGATGAATGCACGCGAGAACATCTCAACCGTGCGGTGGCGCGAGTTGTTCAACTGGATCGTGTTACCGAAAGTCTGACAGCCGGACATGTTGCCACGGATCGTGTTAGGCGGACGCGGCAGGTTGAGGATGTCGGACAGGTCGACGGATTGGCGGATGCCGTACGCGACGAATTCTCCCTTCGCGTCCGTAGTGAGTCCAGAGCCCTCGAGGAACAGAAAGTCGCGCGCCTGGCTGAATCGACCATACGACTGGAGTCCCCACTTCAAACCGATGAAGTTGAGCGGGTGTTCGACCGTCGGACGCACCAGAACGGCGATCAAACGCGCGTCCTCCAGCTCCGTTCCGAGGTACGACTCGCGCATTTTCGCGTTCATCTCCGTGTCAGCGAGCATACCTAACGCGGCATCTTCCGCCGTGCCGTCGATGACGCCGGAGATGACGACGGCCGGCGGGCGCGCCGTCTTTCGCGGTTTGCGGTACTGGTTTTCACTGCCGGATGACGTCGAAGACACGAGGCTGGCGATCTTGTCCATGGTGGATCGCTGCGAGCTCGAGTTGGACGAAGAAGTCCTAGAGACCATGTCGGACGTATCCGCGCGCGAATCCGTGTGCTCCGCTACGCCGTGCAACGCACGGCGCGACCGGTACGCGCGGACGTCGTCCATGGTTTTCACGAGCTTCCACGCAGTCGTGTCAAGTTGGCGTCCACCCGCTGCAAAGGCGCTACGTAGCTCGAGCGTATTCTGCACGACTGCATCCACCTCAGCAAGGAGAGCGGCGTGGCGCTCAGGGGTTATCTCGAACGGCGGCAGATCCACCTCTTTGACGTTAAACTTGGGCATGGTGAATACACTTGCGGGCTACGCGCAGTTTCTTCAAATGAGGGCGACTGACTGCTGTCTCTGACTGGTTTGCAGGAGACGGCGGTGCCTCTCCAAGACGGAACTGACCAACATCAACGCGCTCGCTTCCAGGTGGAAGGCGCTGGCACATCAATCGCCTTTATCTTGCTGCTGCCACTGGGATGTGCTGACTTGCAACTTGCCTCAATTGCTTGTCAACGGAGACTCTTCTGCACTGTCCGCGCCCGAATTTGCAACGCAGCGCTGCAACACATGTCAAACTCGAGAAGTTATGGCTCTCTGAACGTAGGAACGGCAATCGACTCACACTCAAAACCGCCTAAGCAAGCTTCACTGCATTGCCCGAGCCATTGGAGCTGGGTACCTGCGCTCAATACTCGATAGGACACACACGAACGCCAGCGCATTTATCTGAGACCCCGAAGCTTGCGTGAGTTCGCGCTGGTAACTTCCGCAGCTTGGCGCTACCAATCAGCCAGCCGATAAAGCCGGCGTGAGCTAAACTTGATGCCGGCGTGAGCTACTCAGTGGACATTTTGAACACACCGGCATCTGCTACCTTTCCACCCTTACTCAAGCGTGACTTTTGTAGTTGGTATATGGCTCAAGTGCGGCTGACAGGTACCTAAACATTGGAAAAGCTCCTGGCTTTAAGCCCTGTCGAGTGGCTTCGTATTCCGACTCTTGCGTACAGCGCGCTTGAACTCAACCGCGCTGAATCAACGCTGCCCACAGTCGTATCTAACGCATTTGTTTGATGACTTTCGAGCTGCGATTGTATGTAAAGGTTTCCTCGGCACTTCAAACTTGGGTTTCGGTCAAGCCGACAAGGAAGTTCTGAAGCCGGAGGATGAATCACGCCAGTCTTTTCCGAGACTTTTGGCGTTGGTCGTGAGTGCAGAACTAAATGCGAATGCGATCGTCATATCAAGTTGGGACATTGGAGTTTTTCTTGGTCCAAAGGTGAGACTCAAAACCGATTAACCGATTACTTGCCAGTACGGTCCGGAGACATAATCCGTAAGGCCAGCCAACAGACAAACCGTTGTCGTCTTTTGTCGCGGGGCCTTTGGATCGCTTCAAAACGCTCCGGTTCTTCAAAGTGTAGACCCCTCCCGTTCAGCATCTGATGCAAGGCTTCATTCGCGACGGTCTATCTTCTCATCGCTGTTGCAAGACGCATAAGTTATAAGGTGAGCATGAAGATCTCTTGCATTTCTGTGAAATTCATATCTACAGAGAACCCTAGCAACAGACAAACCACGGGAAGACTACTGTAGTATATACCGACGCGCTCTTGAAACGCCCTCTTTCCTTCGTCGCAGCAGCTTCGTGTATGCCGCGTGTAAATCCATTCATGGAGGACCACGGCCTCTCAGTCTAACTACGTGACATCTACCACTTCTGCTGGTCCACAGCCACTTCACGGGCCGAGATGTGCTTGGCCTCCAGTAGACACTCGAGACAGAAGAGCATGGACTTCTGCATCACTTCACTGCCGATACCGATGGAGATTTTCTTGTTCACAGAGCATTTACCGCAGTAGGAACGGCGGCACACCTGACACGTCCCCCCGCGCGCAAGCAGCAGGTTGGTAAGTTTGTTGAGACTACGTGTACAGTTAGCGCAGTGGCTGCTCGAGCCGTGAACGCTCGTGCCCGGGCGGGCCTGGCGGGACGACTGCTTCATCATCCATGTGAGCTTGTAGGCGGTCGCACACTCCATTGTGTTAACGAGCGCCATGAGCTTCTCGGCGAAGGCCGAAGCGGCCACGTTCACTGGCACGTCGCCGTCCAGTTGGAGGAACGCGCGCGAGAACATCTCCACCGAGTGGTGACGGGAACCTGCGACGGGGACGCCACTGTTGGCGAACGTCTGGCAAACGGACAGGTGGCCACGCAGCACCTCGTGTGACCGGGGCAACGTCAACACGTCGGACAGATCCGTCGACTGGCGAAGACCGTAGCTGACTGTCTCGCCGCGCGCGTCCTTGGTGATGCCTGTCGACTCTAAGAACACGAAGTCACGCGGCTGGCTGAAGCGGCCGTACGTCTGCCGTCCCCACTTGACGCCGATGAACGTGAACGGGTTCTCGGGTGTCGGTCGGGCCAAAACAAGCAGCAAACGGGAATCCTCGAGCTCCGTGCCTAGATACGACTGGCGCATCATACAGTGCTGCTCGGAATCGGCGAGCATGCCCAGAACGGCATCTTCGGCGGTGCCGTCAACTGTACCGGAAAGCACAACGGCGGGCGGGCGCGCCGTCTTCTTGGCACGGAGGCGGTCGCTGTCGTTTGAAGAAGCGGACGAAGCGATGCTGGTGATCTTGTTCATGGTGGATCTAGAGCTGGACGACGACGACGAAGACAGCGCGTCCGACATATCCGTGCGCGTCTCGGACGGATCAACGCCGTGCAACGCGCGACGCGAACGGTACGCGCGCACGTCGTCCTTGGTCCTGACAAGCTTCCACGCCGAGGTGTCGAGCTGGCGGCCGCCGGCGGCAAAGGCCGATCGTAGCTCCAGCGTGTTCTGCACCACGGCTTCAACCTCGGCAATCAACGAGGCCTCGCGCTCCGGCGACAGCTTGATGTCCGGCAGCGCCACATCATGCACGTTAAACTTGGCCATGGTTCAAGTGCGCCCGAGCTAACTTGCGCGTTTCGAGTCGTTTGTGTAAATGAAGGAGGCAATGACGACGACTCGAGCGCACGCGCGGAGCTTTTTTGCATGCGACCGGCCCATCGATCGTCCTTATCTCGTCGCGGCACCATGGACGGTGCTGGCTCGAGCGCCGTTTGCATTGCAAGCCGAGCATGACTTTGAGCTGTTCAGCGAGCGTCATGCTCTTCATGATGAGGAAGAAGTTCATCCTTATGCGCGTTGCTGTCAGCACTGGCCATTAGTGTCCACGCGTGCAACGATGGCGTGTGAAGACTTAACTTCAAGACCAACCTCCTGAACTTCAGCCTTCCGGCAGTGGTGAGACGCATCGTCCATTTGCCAGTCGCCTACTTTGGTGAAAGTATCTACCGGTACATGTAGTTCAGCGCTTCTGAGGCAGCGCAAGGTGAACTGTTGCACGTGCACTCATGTGGGTACGCACGACACTTTGCCGCAAAGTTTGCAAGGTGCGATGGCGTCCTTGACGCCTAAGAAATTAGTGGTTGAGGTCAACTGGCGACGCTCGTCTCCACCTCGGTAAAGACAGCAAATTTCACCGCGACAACATGCAATTTGGAGGCTTATTCCTGCCGGCGAAGACAGATCCAAGCCGTGCATGGAGCGCTGGAGCTCCGTTCTTTGCGAAGACGAAGACACTGCGGTGTGATGTCTCTGTCGACCATCGTGACTTCGCTTGGATAGGCTCGCGGCGACTGACGGATAACAGGTTGAACGGTGCTTGACTCTAAAGTTGCGAGTTCCAAAGCGCTTCGTCGTCCGCCGATCGGTTTGGCAATTCAGTCCGTGCACTGTCCAACCGACGCCTGCCATTCGTCTGGAGCTCAAGGACGCGTTGCTCTTGGTCCTGTTTCTTACGCGTCTGTTGTTCCTCGAAGCACGGCGCCAGTACATTGTACAAGCGTTGAAGACAACTCCATGATGGCAACTCGTTCACGGTGACTTAGGGAAAAACACCGAAGACGTCCACATTGTGCAATTGAACCTTGCTGTCCAGTCCGCTGTTGGCTGTTGCCTCGCGGTCGGTCGGTCGGTCGATCCGGCTCATTGTGACAAGTGAAAGAGCTGCAGAAACCCCACCGCAATGTCCGGCGGTTGCAAAGCTCGGCAGCACACGACAACAAGGCGAATGCACAGGCTGGAGAAGAGCGTCACATTTTCTGTGTTGATGCGGAAACATTCATGCTCAACGTGACGACCAATTGAGCAGCTTTCTGCCTACATGTACTGTAGTATGTAGGCAAGTGTTTCGTGTCCGGAAAGGAAGGCGGAAATGTATGTACACCAGTTTTCTCTTCTAATTCAATGATACTCACTTTTAATTAATAGGTCGCGTCATAAGTTACCGTCGAATTGCAAACGACTATCTTCCCTACAATCAACGGAGCAGATCAACGCAGAGGTGCCAAGCTCTCTACATCGATGTAAAGTTGCTGGTACGTTCATAACGTTTGAAAGCAAATAACGACTTGACTGCTGCCATCATGACGAACTCTTTTTGCCGCAACATACCACTTCAACAAGGGTGTGGTGCACACCAACTTCTTATTGCAACTTTAGATGGGTCAGGTGCGCGTTTATATAGCACACGTGGGTTCAGCCCCACATCTCCTTCATCGACCATGCTGCGCCGTGCTTTCATGAGCGGCGCCTTAACGCGCCAGCGCGTGCTGCAGCAGAGCCGTCACCTCAGTCAGACGCCCAGAGCTCCGCTGCTTAGAGCTCACGCAGAGGCTGCGAGACCCAGCGCAGTTGTGGTCTTCAGCTCGCAAGCGAGGTAATTTATCCAAACATGTCCGTTATAACATAATTAAAATAACCCTGACATGATGAACGGTTAAATATTTTTGTTATATATGATATGTCGCGTTAAAGAGCTCTGGAGCTGGCGGAAGCGAAGTGTACGTGGCACCAAGCAGCTAACGGCAATGTACTGAGTTACTGGAAGGCTGCAGCACTCGCTGCAGGTGCCTGTGGGGCTCTGGGGCTGCTAGACGAGCAGCAACCGACGGCCTGTGCGTCCCCCAAAGGCAGTGAGGACAATCCCATCGAACAAGCCAAGAAGAAGGTGCAGGAGTTATCCACCACTGCCATTGCGCAGCTGGCTGCTCTACTGCCAGAGGACTACAGTAACTTACAGAAGAAAGTGGACGAGTTCTTAGCCTCGGGCAAAGGCGGTCAGATCTCCTGGGGGTTCTGCATGGGGGCCTGTGCGGGCTTCGCAATGAAGAAAGTATCCAAGTTGGGGGCTGTGGCTATTGGCTCCTTGTTCATCCTGTTGCAATGTGCGAGCTACTCTGGATACGTGGACGTGGACTACAAGAAGCTGGAGAGAGATGTCAAGAGCTATCTTGACGTGAACAAGGTAAATGTACTGAGATATGTTAGTTGGATGCTAAGTACTGATTGTTGTGGATACAGGACGGCGTGTTTGATACCAAAGACTTGGACTCCATGTACAAGTCAGTGATGAAGGTACTCGAGTTCAGTTTACCTGCTGGTAGTGGCTTTGCGGCAGGTTTCATGCTTGGATTTCGCTCAGGATAATTCGATGTTTTTGTTGTACCGTCAACTTCAGTGATTGCAGTGGAAAATAACACTCACTTGCGACGATACGGAGTTCTTTAGATTATTAACATTGTCAGGTGTGAATTCAGCTCTCTGCGTTCGTGAATTCCGGACTGGGGAGACTCGAGAAGGAAGTTTTTGGCGTTGTGGGATCTCCGAGTGGCGGAATTACGATACACACGGCAGGTACTTTTTGCTCTTCGTCGCGCCAATCCTTGAGTGGGTGTGTTTTCGGGTCATAGACCAGATAAAGCAGCAGTGTAATCACGTTGGCCAGCAGGGAGAAGGCGTTCAAGCACATGATAAACGGGTTCGTGATCAGGATGCCGTACGTGAGCCAGACGATGTTGCTGGCCAGTCCAGCGATCACCATGTGCACGTTGATAAAGACGGCGGACTTGTGTTTAAACACTTTAAACACAAGTAAGTCGTCCAAGTTTAAACACTTGGACGACTTTCTCCAGGGGAGCGCCGTACAGACAACCGCCTCCACAGTCAGCAAGGACTCGCCGTACAGGAAGCAGGAGACCAGAGGGAAGAAGTTTCTGGTAAGGTATCCATAGACCACCCTAGACACAGGAATTATCTGTTAGAGATCGTCTAACTGGTTGCAAAAGCAGTTAGGGCTTACCAAACGTGCGAACTTCCGAGTAACGCAGCAAGAGGAAAGACAGAGGCCACTCCGACGTGTTTCTGCTTGTAAATGCGGATCATCAGCAACGCCGGACTGGAAGCCAAACCAACTGTAGCGATCCCAGCAAGAATTCGGAAAAGTAGAGTAGCGACCTCCTTGGACATTGTTTATTGAGGTGGTTCCAAGCAAAAGCAAGAATGCACACAGCATGTGTAGCCTTTTGCGAAATGCTTATCCTGTGCATCCTAACACTTTGATTTCATTTCAGTAGTTCTACTGTAGTTACTGGATGAAGAACATCCTAATAAATTCATTTCGATCTCTTAACAAAAAAACAAACGAAGGGTAAAGGATCAACTTGACGTGTACTCACTCACATCCAAAAAACTCAAAAATGAAGAAGAAAAAAACACGTAGTTAGTGCTTATTAGAACGAAGCAAAACAAAAACCTAGCGCTTGGTTTCTCAAACGCGACGAGTGGCAGCGGCATACAGCGCCTCCTTCCTCTCGTCTAGTGTCCGCATCAACTCGAACTCTACAGGTCCACCTCGTTGTTGCGGACCACCGTGTGGGTACGTTGCATGTGGTTGCTGCTCTGAGGCTGCAAGCCACGAAGCGGTCGGTTGTTGTAGTTGTAGTTGACGTTGGAAGGGGTCTCCTGCGCGTATTGGCGAGGGTCCTGCATCTTCGGAGTCGTGTCATCGCCCAGTACAGCCATCGAGCCGCCTCGGCTCTGGTTATTGTTGCCGTAGTACTGCGGCTCGCCACCCAGAGCGAAAAAGGCCTCGGAACCTTCACGGGCGTTCGTGGTCTGCACAGTCACCGTCTTGTCATCGTCGGATGCGCCGTCACGCTTGAGCTTCCACGTGCGGTAGAAGATGTAGACCTGACGAATCATAAGGCACACGAGCACCAGCACCTGCAGCCCGACGATGGCAAAGGCCACACCTTCACGTAGATCGTCCGGAATGCTCTCGGTGAAGCTGGTAGCGCTTGAAAGCAGGAAGAAACTGAGGAAAAGAGCCGAAATCTTGATAATGATGACGAAACTCGACGTCTTCTGCACGAAAGCCGTCGGGTACGGCTGCTTGATCTCCAGGTACAGTAGGAACGCGATGTGGAACGCAATAAGGACGATAATCTGCCACAGCCCCTGGATCCAGACCATACCCGTGGTCATACCACAAAGAAGAGCCAACAACAGCTTCGGAGCGAAGAAGAAGCGACCTTCAAAGCTGTGCTCGTCGTAAAGCGGACCGTACCGGTTGTGGAACTTCTTGTCGAAATGGTCTTTGGTCCCCAAGTCACGCAGCTCGTCCTCGTTGTTCTTAATGACCAAAACGCCGTACAAAATCGTACCGAAAGCCAGACCAAGCAGCGTGATAATGGCCAGGAAGAAGCTGATGTCGATCGAGTCGTGGTCGATGCAGTAGCAGATCTGGTACATGGCAGTGGCGCCGACAACGTACTCAGATAGAATCAGAATCATCATGAGCACGCCGATGGCCTTGTCAAGCCACTTGCGGCTGAACGTCTGGAAATCGGACACAATGAAGTAGCATACACCCATAGCGATCGCGTACAGACCGAACAGACACGCAACCATGACGGCAATACCAGCGACAGCCAGGTAGAACAACATATCAGCGTCCACGCCGATCAAAGACGCGTACTTCTCCATGCCCTGAACGCCCGTAGTCGAAGTGGACGAGCCGGAGCCAGAGCTGGAGCTGCCAGTGGTTAAACGACGTGAATAGCCCGAGCCGGAACTGGAGCTCGTTGAGTTCGAATCATCCGAAGAAGAGTTCGACTTGCCGAACGGAAGGAAGTTGAAGGCGGCCGGAGCCATCTTCTTGCCCATGTTCTCCATGAAACGCGGACGGGCGTCCACGTTCATCTGGTTCAGCATGATGGAGAACTGGCAGATGTCCACAGCAGCCATGGTGATGCCCACGCTAGCAGCCGCTGATACACCCGAGGCCACACCGGCAGACGTTCCACCCACTACGCCACTGGCTACCGACATGACACCGCCCGCCACAACGGAGACCGTCGCAGCGCTACTTCCGATGGTCGTCGAGGCGATACCAGCCTTGTCGACATTGGACTTGGCCGTGCCGTCCGACCAGTGATCTGAATCCTCCAATCCCTTGTTAGCAGGCACGGAGTACTGCGAGTTGGGGTTCGTCGAAGTGCCGGCAGAGCTGGACGATGACGTGGTGCTGGTAACACCCGCACACTGGCAACCACCGAAGGAATTGTCGCTCTCGTACTCACACTCGGTGGTAGCGGCAAACGTGAGGTTGGAGAACGGCTGTTGAACGGTATCAGCCACAGACTCGGCGGTTCCGGCGTAGCTCATGAGCGTCAAGAAGTCCAGATTCGCGTAGATTTCCGAGTTGATACCGTCTTCGGCCGAGTAGTCCCACGTGCCATTGTTGCAAGCCGGGAAACGACACACCGACATACACGTGGACAAGTCGGAAATGGCAGTTCCTGACGAAGTTCCAGAGTAAATGAGGCACTCGGTAGACGCCGCAGCGGACGTCACGTCCAGCTCGGTGCCTTCACACGTCAGTCCCATCTTGGACCACGCGCCGTAGAACGTCGAGTCACAGCTGAACTCGATAGCCGTCGATCCTGACGAGTTGGTAGTTCCCACAACACCGGCACTACCGGTAGTAGAAGACGAACCGGTAGTCGTAGTAGTCGGTGCAGTAGTTGACGTGGTCGTAGTAGTCGACGGCGTCTTGGTAGTTGCCGACGGGGTCTTGGTTGTTGTCGACGGTGTAGCCGTAGTACTTGACGGTGCAGTAGTCGGACTGGTGGCCGACGTGCCGGTCGAACCCGACGAATCCGCCGACACTGTACCCGTCACGCCGGTCGTTCCGACAGTAGTCGCCACGGTAGTCCCGCCTGCTTCACCTGCTTCGCCCATCAACCGACGAGTACTATCATCGGAGCCTGTAGTTGTAGACGTAGAAGGAGCAGTAGTTTCCGCCGTGGACGTCGATCCCTCGGTAGAACCGGTCGACGTACTCGGTGTCTTCGTCGTAGCAGAAGGGGTCTTGGTAGTAGCGGTCGGTGTCTTGGTAGTAGCATTCGGGGTCTTGGTAGTAGCCGTCGGCGTCTTGGTAGTCGACGTCGGCGTCGAATCCGACGAACTGGAACTGCTTTCCGGTGTGTCATCGCTCGACGCACTGGTCGACGCATCAGTCGACGCGCTGGAGCTGTCAGAACCGACTCCGACCGTGCCGGGACTTTGATCCGATCCGTCGCCGACGCTACCGGACAAGTCACTAGATCCGTCCTGATCACTGTCGTCGTCACTGCCTGAAGACGTTTGCGACGTGGTTGTCGTTGTCACGCTACTTGGCAAATTGGTGGCAGTCGGCATCGAGTACCGGAAGACGCACGAGACGGAACCGGCAGTGGCCGAAATTGTGCCGCTGCCGGACGAAGCTGATACCGTCGAAGTGGCGGGCGACGTGGTCGTGGTCGTGGATGTTTGCGCCGCTGTTAGGGACATTGCCACTGCGGCGGCAATTGCCGCTGAGTACACGCGCATATTTTCGTTTCCTGTTTAGCCACTACGAGAGACGATTTAGATACACCGCGCGCAACCTGATCAAAGGTCCTTGCGTGGGTCGGGGAGGTCGCGCGTCCTGTCGCTTTAGGCTAATAAGCTGCACCGCTCGCGTGTCGGTTTCTTCCCTTTGCCACGCTCAAACTCACAAACTGTGGCAGTCTCTGCGGAGCGGTGCGATTGACAGACTGACTGGGAGAGCCAGCGTCGGCAGAGGATCGTATGTAAGATAGGCCCTGCTCTCTGTGAGACCATAGGAGTAGGGAAAGCGTTCAGGCCACAAAAATCCTATCAACTGGGCGGAACGAACAGCCAATCAGCACTGTGGCGATAAAAACTTTTCTTGGCTTCAGTATGGCAAGGCAAAACCACACTCGAGTTTAGACACTTTTACAGGGTTTTTGCCATTGCCATTCGCGGCGCTGGAAATGTCAGATGCAGATTGCCACCCGTGCGACCGGCACACTGTGGCTAAAACGGTAATGGTTGCGATATGAGCTTTTACTGCGACGAGATCGAGCAAAGGAGTCCTTGGAAAGGAGTCAGCGTCGCTAAAAAGGAGGGATCGGGGCGATAAAAACTTGAATTGACCTCTACGCACGCGAATAGTCCAGGCAACGTGACGACTGCCAATGGATGCGGTGGTGCGGCACGGAAAGGTGCACACACAAAAGAGGATGCAGACAATATCTGCCAGACACCAAGGCAATGACAACTGGCTCATGGCAAAGTGACCACGAGCCTCGTGGTTTTCGCCGCCACCTTCGACTTGCAGCGACATCGAGGCTTTAGTCCGCATGGCTTTCTTGATCACCGTTACCACAAAACCACCTGTTGGCATCTGGTCTTCCCTGTGACGACGCCACAACAAGTTGCTCAAAGCCAATCCCACCTTTCGCGGTAAACCGTCGAGCAAAGCAAACGCCAGGGGTTTCGTAACTCTTGCGTCTTCGATCGTTGCCTTTTTGGTGCGCGTTTGTTTGCAGGTTTGTCGAGGCATTTCGCCTACTTTACCTCTTCCATTGAGAAATCCAATCGGCAAATCGACGGATCTCAGGCCCAACCCTGGAATTTCTCGCAGAGCTGGATCAGGTTATTATACTCGTTGAAGCGCAGAAAATCTCTCAGTCCCCGCTCAGCAATTCATCGTCTTGTCCAAAATGGCACGCAAAGTGGCGACCTGCGTACATAGTCCCTGGCTACATTTTGGCCACAAGACTCTTGAGTCAAGAGCAAAAGGAAACGGAAAGTAAACAAGTTGTCTTTCTCACACGTCACATAATTTAGGCGCTTCTTGTCCGTGCCAACCTCCTTCCTCGAACGAAAGTGTCCACTTGCAACATAGAGATCCCTTAAAAACACACACACAATTTAACAAGTTTTCCTGCTTTTTTTTTTCAGCTACAGTATTATTATCCATCCACGTAGTCGAGGTCAGCAAACGTGACGTATTTGCCCGACTCAAAGTCTCCGTTGACAGCTACAACGACCCCACGGTGCGAGGATTGCTGCGTCGGTACCAGCGTCCCCTGCTCCTTCATCTCAACGAACCACTGGGTCAACTCCGGGGCCATCAGTGTCGATTCCCGCATCGTTCGCTGCATTTCCGTGTCCATCGCGCCAGGAGAATACGACAACACTTTCACCTTGTTGTAGCCATTTTGTTCACTTGCGAGCACGCGGAAGAGCATTTCCCGCGCTGCTTTGGCGGTGCAGTACTGACTCAGAGTCGGATACGGCGCGATCGCCGACCTGGACGAGACGTTGACAATGACCAACTTCGTCACGCCATCCGACACGGGACTCCTCGCCGGCTTAGTCACGTCTCTTCTCGAGGCACCGAAAACGTCGAGGAAGCGTTTGTTGAGCCACATGACCGACGTCACGTTGAGTTCAAAGTGACGTGCCATTTCCTCGGGCGAAGGACATTCCTGAGCGAATCCCAAAGCTCCGAGAGCGCCAGCATTGTGCACTAGAAACACCTTGTCGAAGCGACTTTCGCACAGCTGAAGCAGCAACGCGTCGACTTTGTTGCTGTAGTCGGCACTGTCGCTAAGGTCCACCGTTTGAATGAAAACCCGCAGTTCTTCCGCTTGCTGCACCGACTGCCGAGCTTCCTGTGCGAGTTGCAAAGTCGTTTTAAGACCATTTTCGTCTCGAGCCCATAAGAACTGCAGCCAGTTAGATACAAACACACAAACACACAAACAACTGCATAAACGTTTTGTAGTACCAGGTCCACGTGGCTCGAAGCAAGTTCTCGAGCGAAATCGAGGGCTAAACAGCGGCCAAAGCCTCTCGAAGCACCAGTCACGACCACTGCAGAGCGCATGGCGATCTGCAAAGATCCCGAAAGATACTGTTGTCCCTAAAAATGTAGCCATCTTGTCCACTTCAAGTTGTACATGAAAAGAGACTCGCTTTGTCCTTGGGCTGCGATTTCCACTTGCCAAGTACCAGCAGACGCTTTTTCACATCTATGGAGATCTCCACTGCGTCTGATAGCGGTACTGTGTCTGAGGATTCGTCTGTACTCGCTGCTGCTCTTGATCGATTCGCTTTCTTTTCACGAAGTCGCTTGACAACGGGGCTGATTGGTCTTCGAACATCATCCTCCGAGTCTTCGCTGTCTTTAGTATCACGTGGAAGTGCTGCAACTCTCGTTGATACATTCATTTGTCGACGAGAGACTGGTTTAACCGCATCCTGCCAAGCCAACGAGTACGTCTGCCAATAGAAAAAGACGGTGCTTTTCAGACGTTCTGAGTGGTAAACCGCAGCGTTTGCCAGTTGCTGACGGCTCCGCTGTTGAGCACGACTCCACGTTAACCAGTAAACTAACAAACGTTTGACGATTTTGCGCTCGCGGTCAAAAAGCGCCACCCGACAGCGACGACAGTGAGTCACGATTCGTTTCCACGACCGAAAAATAACCTCCTGAACACGATGACCAGCTACAGATTCCAGTTTGACAACACACGAGAGAAGAACAAAGCGGCGTTCGCGTTGCTTCTTCACCGCTGTTTGCCACACGCTTAAACTTCGCCGTGATAATGCAACAGCTGCATACTCTGCAGCCTGTTCAAGTTGTTCCTGTCGTCGAAGCTGACTCGCCACAGTGAAACAGTCCCAGCACCGCCAAACGTTCCGCAGTAAACGTTGTTCTGCGTGCATCCCAGCAAGACGTTTGCCCTGTTGAGCGTTCACGAATTGCTGCCATTTCAAGAACGATTTTCGAGCTGTTCGAATGGTTTTCCGTTCCTCAAAGCACATACACAGCCGCCGCCACTGGTGGTGCGTAGTGGTAACCTGATGCCAAGCTGTCAGCAGCGTTTTCGCCTTTGAGCGTACCAGAAATTCGTAAAAACGTGTTGCAACTGCGTTCTTTACTGCCCATTGCCACCGTTTTACATGCTTTTGCAACACGAATCGTCGATACAAACGTCGTAAGCGCCGAACTCGACTGAAATCCCTCCAGCGATTCACCGCTCGATTGCAACGGAAAGCGCAAAGTCGATCATTTGCCGATTGCGTTTGCTCCTGGAGTTTCGTCGCTAATTGAGTGTGACGGAGCCATCGCTTCCGAAGGCGATTGCGCACGTGCGAAATGGCAGCTTTCTCTATCGCCAGGGCATTTGCAACTCGAATTTTGACGTAGCTTCTCCATCGAATCCAGATTGCGCGACGTTTTTGACCTGCGCTATTCGACTGGAAATTATTCACTGCAACGTGTTGCCACTGTTGGATATTTTTCCACGTCTTCCACAGGGTAAAATGACGTCGAGTTTTGTTTAACTGAACAGCTTCAAGGCAGCAGGCGATTTCCTTTTGACGTTGACTCCATTTCCTCCAACTAGCGAGAATCTCCGGGATTAAACTGTCGTAGCGTCGGTTGCCAAAGTACTCGAGCACTAAACGAGCTCGTTTTGAGCGTTGTTGATGATCTTTCAAGCTTTTTAGTGCTCGACCAAGATAAAACCTCCGCATTTGAGCTTCAAGACGTCGACTTTCGCGACGTTCGTCGCTAATTATCTGCCGGAAATCGTGGCACCACAGCAGCCAGTACTTGGTCACTAGACGAGCTTGATGGTACGCGTCCAGGCTCTTCTGAAGGTGACGAGCTTCTTCCACGTGGAATTTCCACGCGTGCCAGTGTTTGTCCAGTTGTTTCCGCTCCCGTCGAGCCATTTCCGTGTTCACTAGGACCCAGACCTCCCGTTCTCGAAGGCGGTCCTTTTGCAGTTGTTTCACACGCGCGACAAGCTCCGCCCACGCGCGGAAGATAGTTAATGCCGAAGTGGCTACACGTTGCTTTGTCAACTTGATCACGATGAAGCGGTTCCTGCGTTGCTGGTGGGCAAATCGTTGCCAGCAGATGAGAAGAGCGTGCAAACGGCGCATACGATAGAAGAGCTGCGCGTGGAAAAGCTGCCGCCATCGATGCCAAGTTTGCGGCAGATCCCAAGTCACTTGAAACCGCTGAAGAATACGAGCTTTCTGGGCTAACGCGTGGCCTAAAGCAACCAGATCACGTTCAGTTCTACCGGTGTGAAGTTCTTGAACGCGCTCTTCTAGTTCTTCGGTTGACTGGACATCGTTGCCATTCACTTGGCCTTCATCGAGAGTTTGAGTGGCAGTAGCTGGTGGGTTCACTACCATTAAAAGCAGATTTGCCAACCGCTTCCGGTGCATTGTAAATTGTTGCCATAACATGTACCGAAACCGTAAATGATTGCCCACCGCCACCCTAGCCAACAGCTTCCGGCAATGCGCGTGCGTTTGAACCCGTTTCTTCCATGACAAGAAACTAGTTCCCACTAAACGACGGTCGTTGGTACTGATCATACGCTCGATTTTGCAGTCTATAACGTACTGTCTCCATTGTTTTAGGGCATGTGTTGAGTCTTTAGCATCGCGGAACCCTTGAGCCAATCGGTTCCTCTGAACGTTGGCAAGAAACGACTTCCACGTCTGGAACACCATTCGAGAGCAAAGTTGCGTTCGCATTGCCAATGATTGTGACACTTTAAACCGTAATAAGTTGCGTTTAGCCACAAACAAATGCCACGTGGTAAAAACCTTCTTCTGAGCCGAGTGTTGCATGATTTTCAGATAGTGAAAAAGTTTCCGACGTCGGGAGATCCGCTCCTTCACAACAGTTTTCCACTCGAACAACGAACGAGCGGTTAACTGACGGGACTGGAACGCAAGAGCGCGACTCGTACTATAAAGTTTCCACTTTTGCCAATTTGTGTAGTTTTGCAACGCTCGAAAAGCTTTAAACTGGAGTTGCAGTTGCAAGCGAATCAACACATTTTTCATCCGCGACTTGGCTACACCAGTCTGAGTAACGTATTTCACCCAGCACGACCAACTTCGCTTTAGCAACTGAGTATCTGCAAAAGCAGTGGACATCAACATCAAAGTTTTCTCGATTTTTCTCCTTGCAACAAATTGTTTCCAGTTCGCTATGCACCGACGTTGGGTACTTTTCATCACTTGAGCCTGAATTTGCTCCTGGAATCCTTGAAGAACTCTCCGAGACGCACGTGAACGTAGCCAAATTGTCCAGTACCGCTGCACCTTTCTCCGGTTACCAGATCGAGAAACGAGAATCAACTTTCGCCACGCGTACCAGGTCTTTAGAATCGTTGTCGTTCGTCTTCTAGACGTGAAAATCGCTTCATTTTCTCGCAGCTTTTTAGTGTAAGCTGCGTGGCCTTGCAACGCACAAAAGCAGTGATAAGCTGTGTGCATTTTCCACCGCATCAAAGATTTTCCACTAATTGCACGGAAATGTTGATTTCTTTTCATCAATTGCAACCAAAAGGACAAAGTTTTCCGTAGTCGACGGCTGCGATAGTGGCAATCAGCACTCTCAAGTCCATTGCGCCTCTCTTTACCTGATTGGTGGGCGAACACCAACGCGTTCCAAGCTTTCCGAAGGAACGCGTTTTTCCAGCAGAGCGTCGCTACCAGAGTTTTCCCTTTAGTATCACGTGAAAGAACTGTAAACTTCCTCCACCGAGTAAAAATGACCGAAACTTGGTTACCACATAGCGCCAATCTGAACACTTGAGCTTTCTGGTGGATATTCCGCATATACACTTGCTCTTGAGTTGATTTGCAAAGTGCTTGAAGTCCTTTTCGCATTCTACAGAAACGCCAGAAAGCCACGGATTGGTGTCGAAGTCCAGAGGTTTTTGCAGCATACAAGTGCCAAGATGTAAAGATTCGAGAAGCAGCTTTCGAGTCGCACTTAGTAAAAAGCACTTCCATGATCGTTGCCAATTTCTTGTGCTGTTTCGCCCACGAATGCCACGCTCGAAACGACGAACAGAGAAGCAGAACTTGAAGTCTCTCAGTGTTAATTTGGAGCTGACGACGGTGGTAAACGACTCGAAGGACGTTGGTTTTCCACTTAGAGAAGCTTCGTCTTGCCAATTTTTGTTCACACACAACACGAGCAACAGCGTTTTGCATTCGATTCGTTCTCTCGATAGCCGCAAACTTTCGCCATTCTTCAAACAACGCAGCTAAGAGACGAAGTCGCGAAGATTGATAAAGCTCCAGAATCTGCAATCGACGGGAATGAAGCGAAGTCGCAGCTTCTCTCCACCGTTTAAGTGAACTCCGATAGACGTTCAAAGCGTGAAATCGTCGAATATCTTGATCAACATTCTTCTTCTTCTTTGAACGGACCTTGAACATTTGCCAGAGCTTCCACGATCGCTGTAGTGTCGCTGTCATATTCATCGCTCGGATACGTCGCTGCTTTCTTTTGTACTGGCAAAAACGATTCCAACCACTGAAATTCCGTTTACACTGCGTCTTGTGCCACCACTCGATCGCCTTTAAAGTGTGAAGACGGACCAGTTGCTGAGCAGAAATTACGGTATGCCATCGCTCAAATACTCGAATAAGTTGAATCGTTTTCCAGCGACGTAACATCCCTGCAAGTTTAGGTGCTTCCAGAGGACCTTTTCGCTCTTCTAACTGAGAAATTTTCCCTCGAAATTGGCGAATCCAAGTTTGTTGCATTTGTTTCTTGCAGTGGAAGTCCACCCACATACGCCACGCAGCGGAAAGAAGGCGCTTCGAGCTTCCTGATCGGTTAATCCTTTCACACGCGGCAATTACAGACATCCGCTCCTGGAGCTTTGTCGCCAGCCATTCTTTCAAATAGGCTTCGTGTACACGTCCAATCTGCTTCTTCAATTCGTTTTCCTTACGTTTGAGCTGCATAAAGCGTTGGAAGCCGTCGACGAAAGCCATTCGCAAGAGCTCGGTGTCTCGCCGATGATTA
Source organism: Phytophthora multivora (assembly GCA_001314345.1). Classification (NCBI taxonomy): domain Eukaryota; phylum Oomycota; class Peronosporomycetes; order Peronosporales; family Peronosporaceae; genus Phytophthora; species Phytophthora multivora. The sequence continues at coordinate 50,795 of LGSM01000088.1, read as the reverse complement.
AACATTTTAAGTGTTTTAAACAGCGCTGTGACTCGTTTCCAGCGACGCAAACGCTGCCGAAGATCAGATGAAACGGCTTTACCTCGTAAAGCCTTGACACAACGAACGAGGCGAGTTTTGGAACGCCAATTCTTCCAAGTTATCAACAAAAGAGAGAGTTTTACTCGATCTGCCACAAGAAGAGCGCAGTGTCTTGATCGTTTACGCGAAATAGCTAGATGTCTCCATTGTTCCACAGTTTTTTTTAGTAAAATCCGCCGCTGATCCTCCCATTTCTCCCGAATGAAGCGACGAAGACGTGAAAATCGCTTCCACCGAGTAAAAACCCGTTGTCTCGTATCGTTCATCCACAGCAAGGCAAAACGCTCTTGAATTCCCTGTAGTCGCTGCGTTTTCAGTTCGATTCTCTCTTTCCAAGCAGTGAAAACTCGAGTTAGTGTTAGGAATCGCAATTTCGCCACAACTTTTCGACTTGACTGGCGAAGTCTCATGTGCAGCTTCCAAGTGGCAAAAGCTCGTTGAAAAGCGTTCTGCCGCCACATTTGAACGCTGTTTCGTGCCAGTCGTTCTTGACGGGACGTAGTGCTCCATTCTTTCAATATCCAGAGGCAAATTCGTTGGTCATAAAAATTCACAGCAAGAATCTGTTCTCGTTGTTTCTTCTTCTGCAACGATGTAAAGCTCTTCCACGACGTAAAACTTCTTGAAATCGTTTGATTTTTCCACTTGGCTGCAGCTCTTTTGGTCTTGAAAGTGGTCGCAGTAAACTCTACCCAAGCTTTAAACGCGCGACTTTCCGTTTGGTGGCACCAAAGACTTCGCGCACGAAGTAGAAGTTCTCGTCTGTGCTTCATTTCACAACGGAATGCTCCCCAAAGTCTGAAATATTGAGATAACGAGCTGAAGTAGTCAAAAGTGATCGCTTTCTGCTTCAAAGTTCGAGTGAAAGTCTTTCGAGTCGCAAATTTCTTCCAGTTGACAAAATTCTGCTGCAATAGGGAAGCTGTTGAAGCTGTAGTAGCACGGGACAACGCGACTTTCAGGATTCGTCGAGCCTTGACGTAATTTTTCCATCTCCCGATGCCTCTGCGTACTCGAAAATTCCTCATTGAGGTCACTCGAGTGGCGTTTCTATCTCTAATAGCGTGTTTTCCCCGGATAAAAGCTTTCCAGCGAGTCAAAACTGCAGCTTTAACATGACCAGACCTCATCGTTACGATACAACTGTATGCCGTTCTCAAGGTTTTCCTCGAGTGAACGTTGTGTTTGAGTTTTCGAAGTGCACGCATCCGTTTGAGGGCCTCTAGTTGACGTTTCGCTACCTCAAAGCGCTTCAGTATCAGCTCCTGCCTTCGAGACCACGTCGACCACGCACCGAAAATTCGTCGCATTGACTGAGTACAATAACGAGACCGAACCAATTGACTTTGGGTTTTCCTTTGCTTGCGCTTGTGATGATATTGCGAGAGTCTTTTGAATGCGCTGGAAAGGAGCGTCTGGCGCCAAAGCGCGATAGATTTAACCACAAGACGGTTCCGTTTGTTTCGCTCCCCACACAGAGAATGCCAAAACCGAATCGTTTGTTTCGCTTTAAAATCCAACATTTTGTCGTAGATTCCCACGAGCTGGTGCGCACGAGCTACAGAAACTTGACAGCTTTTCCTCCACGCACTGAAATGATTCTCCAGCACTCGCTGCTTCGCTACAAGCGACATCGATTGAAGCAAGTTGCGATGGCGTTTGCGAATGAACAAAGTCGTCTTCCAGTTGTGAAAACTGGTGCAAAGCTTTCTGTTTTGCCATCTTGAAGCTGCCGAAGACACTTTCTCGAGCTGTTTTCGCTTGAATTCAAGAGCTTCTCTCCAGGCTTTCCATCGAGTTGCAAGCATTCGTGCGCGAGCCTTCTGCCTGACCACTTCAGACCCCTTCGCCAACTTGTGTTTAGCCGCTTGAAGCTTCTTCCACCGTCCAAAACACATCTTCAGGTGAAAAATCTCCAGCATTTCGCCAACTTTCAACGCTCGCAAACGATGTTGTCTAGCTCCATGCACAAGCTGCTTCCACAGGCGAAAAGAGCGCGATTTCCGATAGCTGTGGAGCTGGTCGTCAGCCAATCCAGCCGCTGTTGTCATCCAGAACACCCGTCTCCAGTTTGTCCAGACCGAATGAATTAAACACTGGCGAACTGAATGTTGAAGTTGCTCTTCACGAAGCCGACGCTCTCTTTTGGCACGGATATATCTCTTCCAAGCGGACAAGTAAACTCGTTTCCGATGGACCAATCTATTAATCTCGAAACGCTCAGCTGCTAGTTGTTTCTGGTGCTTCGCGTTCATATTTGCCACTAAAAATCCCCAGTGAACAGTTAACACCTTGCGTTTACGTAAATCTTGCCAATCCGCGAAGGCGAAGTGAAGATTTGCCTTTTTACTGGTATATTTCCTCCAGTTCGAAAAAATTGTCCTGAGAAGATGAAGCGAATAGGCAGAATTCAAGTAGCGAGTTGCACTACAAACCGCAGTACTCCTTCTCCAGCGATCCCAAATGGCTTTACGTCTTAAACGCATCACATTAGCAACCAGCTCTTCCTCAGCACGCAACGAGTCCTCGAAATGCTCCTTCCAGCCCGTAAAACAGAGAGAAATGTGCTTGGAATTACGGGCTTCTTCTGTATCCGATAGTAACCTATCTATGATCAATTGTCGCTCCGTCCAATTTGACCAAAATGCGAAGTATTGACGTAAATACCGTCGTTGAGAGTAACGAAGAAAGCGCTTTTCTCGATCTCGAAAATCTTTTTGCTGATCGACCGCCAGTTTCCACAAGCGAAAAGCGCGTTGCTTCCATCGTTCGAGTGAAGATTCTTCCCACAAACTCATTCTCGTCCGCTCTGTCTCGTTTCGAGTGACATTCGCGCGTAATTGGTTCCACGAGCAGCTTAACAAGCGCAGTCGGCGCTGGCTGGACGATACAGCGAGTAGAGCTCGAACAGCTTGTTGTCGTTCTTTCTCCTCCTTCCAACAGGTAAAAACCCGTCGCGTTTTGGCCATTTCGTACCGATTTCTCTCAATTCGCTTTGATTCGACCGTATTTTGCCACATTTTCATCACAGTTCCCAAATATTGTCGCTTGACTCGCTTCTGCCGCTTTCGGACGTGAAGAATTCGCTGCCAGTGCTCCAAACAGCCCCGTAACTTCGTTCGACTGTGACGTTGGGTTATCCACTGTGCCCGATCCGAAGAGCACTTTTTGGTCTCAGTAAATAAACGCCAGCTTTGAATACAGCGGAACACGGTTTCCAGCGCAGCAGCTCGTTGTTTAACGATCATCCGCACTCGAAACGCCTTCAGTCTCTGTGCATCCCGGTGCCAAGCACGAAGTAGAGCCTTCGTCTGCCAAACCCAAATCCTCCGTGCTGATTTCTTGAAAACATCTATATCGACAGAAATTCTCCGTAAAATACAAAGAGGTAGCGCTCGAGGGCTCTCAGTCGCGTGGAAATCGAGTTTCTCGGGCAAACTCTGCGTGACCCAGTGGAAAATTGCCTCAGTACATCGAGTGACAATCTTCTGTTTGTGCGTTTGGGCATCCTGAGCTTTGCCTTGGTCCACGAGTTGCTTCACAGCTTGAGTTGCTCGCCACTGCTCGATCGACGTCGTGATCATTTGAAGTTGACGGTCTGGCTGGAGGATTTTAGCAGATTCCTTACCGGTTGGGGGCGTAATGTCCACAGTTGCAGGAACAACTCGAAGTTTACGGTCCAGTTCCTCATTCGGAGAAATTTTGGAATTGGCAATTTTCGGGAACGCATTTCGGTCGTGAAGTCTCTGAATTGGCGAATCAAGGGACAACATATCGCCAAACTGATCTTGTTGACGCTGGTCTTTGGGAAGGAAACGAGAATCCACCCTACCAGTATCCGTAGAAATCAATGATGCTCGCCTGACCAGATCCTGTTTACTTCCACTGCGTTGTCGCTTTTGAACCCCCGAATCCTGAGCCTTTGCTTGAGTTTCTAGAGCTCCGTGTCGATGTCCCGCTCCCGAACACAGCCTTTTCACTCTTGGTTGAGTCCCCAAGTCGAAATTTAGGAGTTTCTTACGCCAATCTCGCTCCGGGTTGATAGAAAGTGACAGTAGGTAGCGATGGTACACTGCGTCATCCGGTGGACCGATGCCGTAGCGTTCGAAAACCGCGTACGAGGCCTGAATCAATTCAATGAGAGAAATGGGTTCACTCTCTCCACTTGAAGCCGCTCGATGTCTGGAAACTCGAGTGCGTTCAGCTAATTCGAAGATTTGAGTCAGCAGATTGCAGACCATTTCACGCCTCCGAGACGCGTCCATCGGCTTGGACGCAGCTTGGGACCGAGAACTCAGTCGAAGCTGCGTCGGCATCTTCTTGACTTCGGATTCCTCTGCAGTTTCTCGTTCAAGGGGTGGTCGTTTCAGCTGAAAATGTACTGAGACGCTTGAACATTCTTGTTAATTCATCCCATTGAAACTCAGATAGATTACACTGGAGATATTGATGTTCATCACCGCCATCATCATGAATAGAACCCCGAGAAACGTACTCAGGCTTTCAATCTGCTCGAAATCGATGCCTGCGGCCATTTCTAAGACAACGCACAGATAATCAACGAAGATTTCAATCACAAACTGAAACCAGAGCATCGCCACTTGGTTAAATCTCCACAGCGCAACATCACGCAGATTCATCGCGTTCTCAGTATCCAGTTGCAGCGCCGGATAAAGAGGATGACCAACCCACCAGAACACGATCGATTGGGAGCAGCCGATAGCGATATACTCCGCGTACATGTCGGCCGTCAATTCGGCTGTGTAGTAGGAAATAAACTGTTTTTTCCAGAGCTCGAACTCCAGCTTGAGAGCTGAGGTGGAAGGACCTCCTTGCGGCCGTTCCGATAGCGTCTGTAACTCGATTTCAAGGGCACTGGCTCGTCTTCGAATAGTCCAAAAGATAAACGCTGCTTTCCCCACCCGAAGACCCAGTTCGGCCACTGCCATGGCAAACGTCCCTGCTACTAGAAACGAATTGGTCTGGGTTCCTAACAAGATAATCCGAGACTGCGTATCGATCAGAACAGTCGGGAGCCCCACCAATACACACATCGTCCGGATACTGCGGATTTTCTTCTTGACGATGTAATGCCTCGCTGCCTCTTGAAGAACGAGTTTCATGGCAATTCCGAAGACTGTGAAGCCCATGATCACCATTGTCCCTCGGTTTAAAACTCTGTACCAGGAAACAACGTGGACGAAGATGCCACACATCCAAACGTGAACAGCGATTGGAAACTGGACGAGATATTCGCGCCAGAAGTTTGTCGAACGGTATTTTGGAGCTCTATGAGGTCGGGAAGTTGCCGTTCTTGCTGGTAAACGCGTTTGTCTTGGCTCTGAGGTGTCGTTCAATGCGCTACGTCGTTCATGGCCTTGGTCAGTTTCTTCATAGTAAATTTTCCGTGCTGAAATCGCGATACCTGTTGTGAAGATCAAGTTAGACAGGTTGGCAAGGTAAAAGTGCGTCTTGTACTCGAAGTACTCGTGCATCAGCGACGTCTTCTGAACGAGCAGCCCGATCCCGATCATTAATACCAACGAGACAGCGAGGTACGGACTCGTTTTCTTCGTAAGTTTCTTCAAACCGAAGAAGATCGTGGGTTTATACTCTGGGAACTCCAGGAAACGTTGGGTCAGCAGCGAAGGCAGGTAAGCCGCTGTCATCTTGATAGAGTGAACTACTGCAGTCCACACCAAAGTGGCCATGAGGAATTCCGGATGGGATTGCTCCATTGACGACTTTAAAGAGAAAAAATTCCCAGAGTAGAAGCATCCGTTCGCCAAGACTGCGGCGACCACGCAGCCGATGGTATTGCGAAACATTAAGAACTGGATCTTGGCTGCAGCTCGCCATTGTAAGTGGAAACGTAGTTGATTGCTGAAGTGCTGCAGTTCCGGTTGAGGCAGTAAAGCGATGGCCGATTTGGAGACGATGGCGTCATTTCTTGTGTTGCCTGAAGTAGCAGCAGTGAAGGAGGAGGAAGGAGTGTGTGGAGCCACACGAGGACTCGCTAGAATCGGGGCCTGTGACGCCATGTCGGCCTTAGCAACTTGTCTGATTAAGTGCCAGCAATAACTTCAACGTCATGGACAAACGTTTTGCTTTTGGAATATTTCTATTGATAGAAGTCCACAATTATTGTGCTGATTTATTTTTAGGTGGTAAAGCCAAGATACACACCACTAGATATGTTAATGTTGATGACAGCCATGGTTGCGAACAATGCGCCTAGAAATGTACTGAGCCCTTCAATTCGGTCAAACTCAATACCCGCTGCAATCTCCATAACAACGCACACATAGTCCACGAAAACCTCCACAAAAGACTGGAAGCCCAACATGACCACCTGGTTGAAGCGCAGTCTTGAGAGATCGAGCTCAGACAAAGCAGCCCCTCCGTCGATCTGCAGGACCGGGTACAAGGGATGTCCAAGCCACCAAAAAACGATCGATTGCGAGCAGCCGATAGCGATATACTCCGCATACATGTCGGCCGTTAGTTCTGCTGTGTGGTACGAGATAACTTGATGTCTCCATAGTTCGTATTCCAGCTTCACTGATTCAGGAGAAGGTAAAGAAGACGCTTGCTCCTTTGAGTTTCGACGTGAACGAGCCACTGAAATCTGCACTAGTTTATCCTCCAGAGCTCTAGAGCGACGACGAGTGGTCCAGACGACGAAAGCAGCCTTTGCCGCACGCAGTGAAAGCTCAACAACCGCTAGTGCAAACGTTCCACATACCATAAAGTCATTTGTTTGCGTCCCAAGCAGCACAATCCGAGATTGAGTGTCGATTAATACAGTCGGAACGCCGACAAGAAGGCACATGGTACGAGTGCTGCGGATTCTCTTCCTCAGCACGATATGCCTCGCAACTTCTTGAAGACTGATCTTGAGAACGACGCCAAACACGGTAAAGAACACCACGGCTGTTTGCTCCTGGATCTCCGTCCACCACGCCAGAACAGTGTGGACGTATCCTCCAGCCACCACAATGAGAAGAGCATTAGGCAGTTGGTTCAGATACTCCCGCCAATAGCTCGGTGTACGGTATTTCGGTGGTCGATGGGCTTTCTGGGCCCGTGGAGAGTGAGGAGATTGTGGCTCGGGCAGGTTATTGAACGCACAACGTCGGTCGCGGCCTTGGTAGGTCTCTTCGTAGTAAATCCGCCTCACTGCGAGTGCGATTCCTGCTGTGAACGTGAGGTTGTTCACCACAGCGAGATAAAAGTGAATTCGAAAGCGGAAATGCTCGTGCATAAGCGACGTATTCTGAACAATGACTCCCAGTGCAATCATTCCCATCAGCGTAGCTACGAAAGCTAGCCGGGACCTTTTCAGGAGCTTCTTGGCGCAGAACCAGAAACTCGGGCGAGTATTTGGGCTTTCAACGAACTTCTGCGTCATAAGCGACGGCAGGTGAGCGAGCATCATAATGACAGCGTACGTTATCGCCATCCAGACCAACATTGCCATCGTAAACTCCCGGAGAGATTGGTCCACCGACGATTTGAAGGCGAAAGCGTTGCCAATGTAGAACGCGCCGTTGGCCACCCCAGCACAGACGCAACAGAAGACGGCGTTACGTATCATGACAAGCTGCATCTTGAAGGCACTAGACCATTGCAACTGTAGCCGCAATTGGCTGCTCGTGTGCTTCATCTTCCTCTCAGAGGGGACGAAAAGGTCGCCGATTGTTGGGCCGGATAGATCAGAGTCTCGAGTAGTTACACCGCTTTGAATGCTTCGACTCGGTCCTGCAGAGAAGAGAGAAGACGGGTCTATGGGAGATACTCGAGAGCTCGCCATAATGGAGGCACTAGGAAGTCCTAATGACGATGCAGTTGGACGGACAACTTCAACTATCAATAGTTGCCGTACTTAACCCAGCGAGTCCATCACACCACTTGTTACACCAACCAAATTTAGAATAATAGCTATAATACTCCCCAGCATACAAATAGCCAATATGCGAGATTGAGGCTCTTCATTGGTTGGTGCGCAGCTCAGTCAAAAGTGCGTCTGCTTGTGCCGTCCACCTCCACTTCTCCAAAAAGCTCCAAAACAACAAGCTAAGATGGTGCGTCCGAGTGAAAGTGTCCCAAACTCCCACACAGCCTCTAATTAATGACTGTTATAACCACTACAGGCCGGCGACAAGAGCAACAATGTTATGCGCGACATCCACGTCGACAAGCTGGTGATCAACTGCTGCGTCGGCGAGTCCGGCGATAAGCTCACCCGTGCTGCCCGTGTGCTCGAGCAGCTCACCGGCCAGAAGCCCGTGTACTCCAAGGGTAAGCTTTTACCATAAAAGCAAAGAACCGCCTTAACGGGCTACTTACCCGGACCCGCAATACCTTTTTAAAGTATTCGCGGCGTCTTAAAATCCTACGGCCTTTCCGGGTGTCGGAGAAACTGTGGCTACAGTCTCTGGTTCATCCCCGATCGCGCTCGTCTTGAGTACACTCGAGCTTGGAAAGAGACTCGACCGACACGCCATACATCAATGATCTTGGAGGTTGGTGTTTGAGTCCTTTGGAACCGTCTTAACCGGACGGCAAAGGCGCGTGTTCGGTTGTCGTGTGGAGGATTTAAAGAAAGGGGACAGACATTCTCGGACGGAAGTGTACTGACTTAACGTTTATCTGTTGTTTTACAGCCCGCTACACCGTGCGTACCTTCGGCATCCGTCGTAACGAAAAGATCTCGTGCCACGTGACCATCCGTGGTGAGCTCGCTCAGGAGATCCTGGACCGCGGCCTCAAGGTGAAGGAGTACGAGCTTCTGCGCAAGAACTTCTCCGAGACTGGTAACTTCGGTTTCGGTATCCAGGAGCACATTGACCTGGGCATCAAGTACGACCCGTCCACGGGCATTTACGGCATGGACTTCTTCGTGGTGCTCAAGCGCCCGGGTGCCCGTGTGGCCCGCCGCAAAATGCAGCAGTCGCGTGTCGGCCACCCGCACCGTCTGACCAAGGACGACGCCATCAACTGGTTCCAGACCAAGTTCGAGGGTATTGTGCTTGACGCCCCCCGCAACTAAGCAGCTAGTCAACTAGTCGTTGTTTTGCTGTAGGGTGCACGCCACCTTTTGCGAAATGGAGAGTTTTATACCACTACTTCCGTAGTATTTTTTTTTTATTTTTCTTAAAGGTTTTTGGCCTTACTGCATGGGTTCGTCTTCCCTGGGATGTCTTCCGAGCCATCTAGCCACTCCGTCAGCGTCCAGAAGGATCGAGTTGACGTTCGTCGCCTCGTCTACTGGTTGAGCCATAAGGGACAAGTACTTCTTCGCCATGAACACAGCCATATCCACCGACAGGTTCAGGTGCGAATCCACGAGGAACTGCGTGATCCACGGCGGGAGCTTCGTGCGCTTGTCGGCGCGGTTGTAGCGCGAATCAGCGAAGATGACGAGCCCGTAGTCCGTCTTGCTGCGTAGAACGCGACCGGCGCACTGTGCGGCTTGGCGGAGGGCGTCGAAGGTGAGGAAGTCGCCTTCGCGGATCTGGTGGGTGTAGCGAAGGTACTCCAAACGAGCACGCAAGGTGTTCGACAGCGTGTACTGGAACGGGATGCCGAACAGGATCACAGCTCGTCCATAGTGGCGGTCGAAATCGATTCCTTCTGCTACTTTACCGCGAGCAACGGAGAAGAAAATGGCCCCTCGGCCGCAGTCACAAGCCTTCTTGTAGTTATCAAGCGCCAGAGTCGTCTCCACGATGTCTTTGGTCTCGATGAAGAGCAGTTTACTAGCCAGCACACGCTTCAGAACTCCGAGTGAGTCCCATTGGCCAATGATCTTCTCCATGTACAGATACGACGGGAAGAAACACACCATGCCATCGGGAGTGCAGGCCGCCATCTCAAGCAGAAGTGTCCCGTAATTACGCACGACAGACAGATCGTCACGCAGGTCGAACTTGGTGCTCACCGGCATCTGATCACTTCCACGCGTGATCACCAACGGACAAATACTCGAGCGATACACGGACATGGGCAGTGACTCGCGAATCACAGGGTTGAAATTCAGCAGTCGGGGATACAAATCAATGGGAGATAGCGTTCCGGAGGTGATGATGACACTGGAGAAGCGTTCGAACACCGGTCGGATCGCCAGAGACGCATCTAGGCACGACAGCTGCAACACAGGGTCATGCACACCGGACGCACTGTCGAACGGCTCAATGATGAGCATAAACCCCTCCGCATAGGTCGCCACCAGCGTCGCAAAGTCTGCCACGTCCGTCAACGAGTTGTATTCCTCCAGATTCGTCACTTCCAGCGTGCGTAGTAGTGAGTTTAGCCGCGTGTAGCAGAACTTCATCGGTTTGATCTCCATGCTAATCGCCTGGTGCAAATGGTGCAGGAAAGCCTGGGGCGTCTCGGATTCCACCTGTCGCACGCGAATACGTTGGCGCAGATACTCAATAAGCCGCCTCATGAACGCCACAAAGTGCTCTGCACGTCGAATGTTGCCTGGGATCGCTTCGTCCAGCACATCATCAGGCAGAACGGGGTTTGCGATCAGGATATCGTTGTTCGTGTCAATCTGTTGGTTCGTGGCAGGGTCTGTGTATGTCGGAGCCACAACTGCATTGCTGGACCGTAGTCCCTCCACCAGCCGGCGATACTCCGCATCCAGCCTCGACTTATCAGCTTGTTTCAGCTTATTCACCTGACTGGACAGCGTGGTCAAATTCCTGGACGCTCTGTCCAATGAGCGCCGATCCAAATCCACACTGAGAGCTTCAATGCACACATTGTCGATATTGTGAGCTTCATCAAAGACCACAATGCTCTCCTTCTCGAAACTCCTGGACACCAGTTGACTGACCTTCGGGTCCAGCATGTACTGGTAGTTGTACACCACCACGTCTGCAAACGTGACGACGTATCTCGTCAGGAAGTAAGGGCACCAGCCCTTCTCCGCTCCAAGTTCTTTAAGATCGTCCACTGAATACACTCCAGGGGGCAAAACCGTGTCGTCGCTCTTGCGGGAGGAGTAGTTCTCGTAGAACGAGCACGTCTCCACTGGCCGCACCTCTTCTCCCTGCATAGACACATCTCCATCTGCATCTTCTCGAGCCTTTGCAGCTCTGGCTCGAACCCACGAGGCCGTCATCTTCCTGCATTGGCCGTCCACGTCCTCTCCGTCAGCATGCGCCATCACTCGCGGGTGCACGCACATGTTGCGTCTGGAGCTCAGACACACAGCTGTGACCTGTGCTTTGTCCCCATAGTGGGATTCTCTATACTTTATGAGCTTCTTGATCTCCTCCACACATTTCGCCATCTCGGGGACCGTCCGCGTGCAGTAAATGAGCTTCCCAGCCGTCGGATGCGCGTGTTTGTAAGCTAAGACGAGGGACAGTAGCGACACCGTCTTGCCTGTGCCTGTGGGCATCTCCAGCATACAGTGGCCGTGGGCGTCCAGAGCGCGCTTCAGCTCGCGCATGTACTGAAGCTGCTCCGAGTACATGCGCTCGTAAGGGAAGAGCACCTCCAACCCATCGATATCGACCTTCATGTCTTGCAGATAGATTTAAAAATGTGTGGTGAACATCATGTTCTCATTGATATGATTGATATTTAAAAGTCGAACATATCATATGATAGGGCATTTCCTTTTTGACATTTTTTCATATAAAAATGGTGTACAGCACACTAATTCAAAACTTAGAAGCGGCCGCGGAATTGATATGAGTAACGGCATGCCGGACGCCACAGCGCACATTCAGGACGACGACAAGCGTCGTAAGAACCACTCGGGCCCTCGCAAGCGCCGACCCAAGAAAAAGCCAAGTTTCCGCATTGAAAATGAGCCTACAACGCCCGAAAACCCTTCCGAAGATGGCGACTCAACCCACATCGATGACACACACGAGGTTGCTGACCTGCGCGCTTGTGCTGAGCCCTTCACGCCTCTTGTAAACAATATCCAGCATATCAATAGACTCATAACGGCCGACGTTATGACAGAGACGGATCGTTCTGCAGGCTCCAGGCTCTTTCGTCATAAGGACTTAAGCGTCCAGGAACGAGCAGTTCTTCGAGGAGAACAGGAGCAACAAGCTGCGGAACGAGCGTATTGGACCCAGTGGGTCATCGAAGCAGCTGAGAAGGAGAGAGCGAGGAGATTAAATGTACTGAAACAGCTACAATGTGAAGAAGAAGAAGAAATCCAACGCAGACGACAGTGGGCAATCGCTACCATTGAGAAGGAGCAGGAGGCTATGATGAGAGAAATGTTTTTGGACAATATGAAGAACACACAGTGGTTCCAGTCCACTATATCGAGGTTCTCCGAGGACTATGAGGTCGTGTGTCCTAATAGCTGGTTCGGGTGTACGTTTAGCTGTATGCTAAAGGACTTGGAGTCGCATCTGGAGCGCTGTGTGTACCGCCAAGTGCCCGATACGTTGGACCAAGTGGTGGAGGATATGACCACGGACTTTTACTCATATGATGTGGTATGTCCAAATGCAGTTCTTGGGTGTAAGGAGATCTGCTCTCGAGAGAATTTAGCCAAACACCTTGCCAATTGTCCTGTGAATGGGATTTCAAGGGAAAAGGAGTGGGAAGAGCGACTTGAATGGAGACGGAGTGTGATCCAAGCAACGGAAAAGGAGCGGGAGCGGCGGATTGATGAGGAAAAAGCGGAAGGAGGAGTGAACGGCGATGGACTGTCCTTTGGCAACTTGCAGAGGCTCTACGAAGAGCAAACGGCCATGATGCAGGTCGTTCTCCATGACGAAATCGTGGATTTTTACAGCCATCACAGACGAGAAGCACGGGGGAAACGCTCCTGGATGCAGAAGGCGATCGCGATGGTGACGGAGGAGATCGAACTGCTGTGGAATCACTGCGTGCAGGTCGAAGGTTACGGTTCTTTCGCTACGAAGTTGCACGGAGAGGCGAGTGACGTGGATCTGGTCGTGTTTGGAGCAACGGAGGAGTTTAATTTCACCAGCCAGCAGTGTGTGGAGGCTCTGGCTGCCCATTTACACGAATTATCTGCTTTTACCGACGTGAGCGCCATCACCCGCGCGTCCGTTCCGCTGCTGAAAGTGGTGGTTCTAGTGGCTATTGACAGAGAGGAAAGCGATGGCTCTGGACGTGAGCTACGGATACCGTTCGACATCACGTTTGATGAGCCGCATGGCTTCCACCATAATGGAGTGGCGAGTGTCACGTTGGTGCAAGGTCTTGCGAGTGCGTTCTACGGGCTACGGGAGTTGACACTTGTGTTGAAGCATTTCCTGGTGGAGCGAGGGTTAAATGACCCTTATGTCGGAGGTTTATCGTCCTACGGATTGCTGCTGATGGTGCTGTACGTGCTGCAAGAGCAAGGAGCTCTGATTGCTATGGTCGACGGACAGAAGATCGCGCATGATTCAGCTGACGAGGATCTGGACGAGCTTAAACCGTCTACTCCACCTACGAATACGCGCTGGAATCCACGTTACGAAGCTCAGTGTTTGAAGGGAGAGCTGATCGCGAAAGAGATCATTAAACAATGTTCAGCGAAGCAGCCGAAGAAGAGCGACGAAACGGAGATGATCCACAGAAGGAAGGCAAAACGTGCAGTGCTTCCTTCCTTTGTTACTGGCTCGGAAGCAGGAGAGCACGAGACCAAGCCCTATCTCTTAGGGAAGCTGCTCATGGACTTCTTGCAGTTTTACGGGAACGATTTCAGGCAGAATCTCGACGAAATCTCCGTTGTGTCATGGGGAGAGCCAAGGATGTTGTCTATTGACACTTCACCCATTGCCCGGTCGATGTCGCCGCCTCCACACGCTTCTACTTCGTCCCCGGTCGGACGTTCACGGTCCAACTCTCCTTTGATGCTCGCGCCGTTGCTTTCACGCGATGGATTGCTAGTGATTGAAGACCCTTTACAGCCGGACAACAACGTGGGCAAGTCCTGCTACCGTGTGAGTCAAGTGTTCCGAGATTTTTCGGACTTTGTGAGCTTCCTCACTGCTTTAATCGTACGAGGAAGCGTCATGACTACAGGTAAGAAGAATGGAGACTCAAATGGGAGCAGTTCACCTCCCAATTCAACGGCAACGCACGAGCCAACGTATCGGATTTTAATGTCGGTGTTCGACATGAAGACAAGAGAGAAACGCGCTAGTTTGGACTTCTCTCCCCCCGCTCCGTCTGCTTCCTAAAGGGTCGAGTATCTACTGCAGCTTCCAGCTAATGGTCTCACCAGCCTTCAAAGGCACGACGACGCCGTTGTCGAACGGGTAGCTATCCGGCACCGTCCACTCCTGTTTCTTCAAGACTGTGTCGCCCACAGTGTTCCGCTTCAAGCCGTAGAAATCAGCGCCGTTCTCGCACGCGAACGCACGGAGCAGATCAAGCTTGCCGATGGCCTCGAAGGCCTCCGCGTACAGTTCAAGAGCAGCGTGGGCCGAGTAAATACCGGCACATCCACAACCAGACTCCTTCTTCGACGCCACGTGCGGCGCACTGTCCGTTCCAAGGAAGAACTTCTTACTGCCGCTCGCGATGGCCTGCAGCAGAGCTTGACGGTGCGTCTCGCGCTTGAGCACCGGCAGACAGTACTTGTGTGGACGCAGACCGCCCTGGAAGATGGCGTTGCGGTTGTACAGCAAATGCTGAGGAGTGATGGTCGCCGCGACGTTGGCCGGCGCGTTGGTGACGAACTCGGCCGCTTCCTTGGTGGTGATGTGCTCCATGACGACCTTAAGTTGCGGGAACTTACCCACCAGTGGCTTGATCACCTGCTCCACGAACGTGGCTTCACGGTCGAAGAGATCCACAGTCGGATCCGTCACTTCACCGTGCACCAGCAGCGGCATCCCGACGTCCGCCATGGCTTCAAGTGCCGGGTAAATGTTGTTGAAGTTGGTCACGCCTGAGTCCGAATTGGTCGTGGCTCCAGCTGGTCGTGGATCACGTGTCAGTTTAATCTAGCTAAACGTTAACTCGGATCCAGTGTACTTACCAGGGTACAACTTAACAGCGAAGATCTTGTTCGTAGCGGCGGCACGGCGGATCTCTTCGGCCGTAGTGCCGTCCGTCATGTACAGCGTCATCAAAGGTTCAAAGCCGTTAGGACTGTTAGGATCGCGTTTATCCTCGGGCACGTGGGCCAGAATACGCTCCCGATACGCCAACGCCTGCTCCGTGGTCGTCACGGGCGGCACCAGGTTGGGCATGACGATGCAACGCGCGAACTGAGACGCCACGTGGTCCACAGTGCGGCTCAATGCGGCGTCACCGTCGCGCAGATGATGGTGCAAGTCGTCGGGACGAGCGCCGACCCACTTGAGCTCAGTTCGAGAGGACATTTCGACCGTGCGGGACCAGGAACACGCGGAACTTCGAGCAGTTGTGACGGTCTTCCGAGCCAACCACATGAGCTGGTGGTTTCCGATGTGGACCACATTGCAAAAGCAGCTTTTCCCGTCGATTCAAAAAAAAAAAATGGCTCTGCAAGTACCGGATGTGGCTGTGGATAGAGAGCTGAATGTGAAGATGTCGGTATTGGAGAAGTTTATGGTTGTCTGTGGACTCACAGCGCCAGCGTCTAAAGTTCGAGCGGGTAAGGGGGCGATTCCGGCCAGGTTGACGGCGGAAGCTTTGTCGAAAACGTACACGAAGCGTCGAACGGGGAAGAAAGCGGAAGCTCAGCTGGAGGCACTGCGAGAGCCGCCGGACGTGTTTAACGACAGTGTGGACGTCTATGTACCTCGTAAACGCGCCCAGCAGTTGCTGAACTTGCACCAGGACGAGATGGACGTGAATGAAGTTTTCCAGAAGGAAACGAGAGCGCTCACGTTTGAACGACAAGTGCTGGATAAAGTCGTGTGCGATCGAGAGGAAAACTACTGCGAGTATGAAGAGAAACTGTGGCAATTGATGCTGAAGGTGCAAGGATTACAGGAAGTTGAAGAAGAGGTGAACACCCAAGATGACTCACAAGAAGAGAAGGATACAATACCGATATAAATACCGGTAACCGCAATTGTATTTGTTTTTTGTCACGTGTCGATCACCGAAATGGGTTGGTTTATGTACACATGAGTTAAGTTCGGATAAACGTCCTTATGGACACTTGAGAACAGCTGTTCTTATGGTTGGTTCGCACACTGGAGACCTTCAAGCCTTGGTGATGCCATGTACGAGTACTCGGGGCTGGGCAGGTTCGTGAACGGCTTCCTCGTGTCCGTACGGGGCGTGAGCTCGACACAGACCGAGATTTCGCCCTGATCCACGTCTTGTGCGTCCCATCCGTCCTGCAACGGATGCGTCCTCGGGTCGTAGACTCGGTACAGACACAGCGTGAACGTGTTGGCCGCCACAAAGAGCACATTAATGCAAATGATGAACCAATTCGTGATGAGGATGCCATACACCAGCCAGATGGAGTTGTTCACCATTCCAGCGATGACCATGTGGACGTTGATGAAGACTGCGGACTTGTGCTTGAGCACCTGGAACAGCTTCTCCATGGGCGCGCCGTACAGGCAGATACCGGCGCAGTCGGCGAGAATACCGACGACGGTACCGACGCTCTTTGTAGACTGCGAGGTGTAGCCCAGACCGCCCACGATAGTGTAGAGTGTGATGAGAGCGAGAACAGTAAGGAAAACCGCCAGAGTACGGCCCACGTAGCCCTTGTCGGAGCAGTAGTAAGTGTAGATACACAGGAACACGACAGCACAGGATTCGCCATACAGGAAGCACGCGAAGACGGGGAACCACATCTTCTCAATGTAGCCGTACATCATCCTGAATACAAGAAAAATGTTAAATATTTGCTGGACGAAGAGAGAGAGAAATAACTTACCAGACGTGTGAATTTGCCAGTAAAGCTGCAAGGGGAAAGACAGAAGCGACACCCACGTGCTTCTGACTGTGGACTCGATACATAAGCAGTGAAGGACTGGAGACCATGCAGATCGTCGCCATACCGGCGAGGACACGGAATACCATGACAGCGGGGCTGGACATGGTGGATTTGTAGAACTTTAGCACGAACACGGCCAAATGAAGAATGAAAGTCGATGGACAACTCGTTGGTCGAGGGGATTTACTTTGTAAGACAGCGAGTTGTGTCGCCTCGTGAGTGGTTTTATCCTTTTTTGTTCGCATGTCGGCAGCTGCAGGGGGTAAAACGTTAGCCGAAGTCCACGCGAAGGCGTGGCAAGCGTCCTTGTCTCACAGAGTCAGCGAGATCATCGGAACAATCCTGTGGTCGTGCAGGGTGAGAGCAGCGTCTCTACTCGCCGTCGTCCAAGCAAACTGATCACAAGTGTGATCCACTCCGGCGGTCTTCGTCATCTGACGACACCCAAGGCTTTTCGTGAGCCAGGGCCGCACCCAGTACATGAGGTCAAACGGAGGCGTTTTCAAGCTGCAAACTTACATAATACTGTAGCTTGCTCTGAGCGCTTCAACACCAACAACCTTCTCTACAGTACAGCGTGGTGATTGTGACGCTCGTCTGAAAGTATTTCAGTATGGTCCCCATGGATAATAGCACCACCAACATGCCACTGCAGCAGTTGTCAAAGCTCAGAGTCTTACCAGCACGCGGTTCCGAGCTGCTTACATCACTGTCGTTCCTGGAGAAGATCCACCACATCGAGATCAACGGCGTATCGGAGCGCGACGGCGTCGTGTTCTACCGCCTCGACGTGTTCCTGCAACGCAACAGTTCCCACATCCCGACCATCAAGTCGACCACAGTCTCCGATCAACCAGACTACCAGCTTCAACGTCGCTTCAGAGACTTTGCCAATCTCCGGTATGAGGTCTGGATGTACGCACAACGGCAACATGAAGACGGACAAAGCTGTACATACTGCGGTGCCTTTATGAGTCACATTGTCCACTCAATGTCGCAGCCTCGGGCGTTGGTCAAGTTAACCACAGGCGTGAACACTCGCAAGAAACTACTGGCAACGTTCTGCAATGCTTTCATCGAGAAAACGATACACAAAAGACACGGGATGTGCGTTGGATCCCAGAGCATTCCACGTGTAGTAGAACATTTCTTCCGAAACGCGTAGTTGATCGTGCAAGAAAAAAACAGTTTATTCCTTTCTCTTGGTTTGCCTCGGCTTTCACTTCACCGACTTAAATGTCGAGCAGCAGGCGCTCCGGGTTCTCAATCTTGTCTGCGATGGCCTTGAGGCACGTCACGCCCTCGCGACCGTCGATGAGGCGGTGGTCGTACGTGAGCGCAAGGTACATCATAGGACGCGCGACCACCTCTCCATCCACGACCACGGGGCGCATCTTCGTGCCGTGCATGCCGAGGATACCCGACTGCGGCAGGTTAATGATAGGCGTGCCCATGAGCGAACCGAAGACGCCGCCGTTCGAGATGGTGAAGTTACCGCCAGTCATCTCCTCCAGCGTCAGTTTGCCGTCACGCGCACGGGCGGCGAGCTCGGCCAGTCCCTTCTCCACATCCGCGAAGCTCATAGACTCCGTGTTCTTCAGCACGGGCGTTACCAGACCCTTGGGGGTCGACACGGCCACACTCATGTCCACGTAGTCCCTGTACACGATCTCCTGGTGCTCGTCGTCGATCATGGCGTTCACACCGGGAACCTCCAGCAAAGCCGAGGCACTGGCCTTGACAAATGCCGACATGAAGCCCAACTTGACACCGTGCTTGGCCTCGAACGCATCCTTGTACTGCTTGCGGAGTCCCATAAGCTTGGACATGTCCACCTCCTGGAAGGTGGTCAGGCTGGCCGCCGTGTTCTGCGACTCTTTCAGGCGCTCAGCCGTGCGCAGACGCATACGGCTCATCTTCTCGCGGCGAGACACACGGTCGGGCGTGGCCAGCAGCGGGTTCGCGCCGGCCACAGGCTCAGGCGTAGCCACAGGCGTCGGGGTAGTAGGCGCCGGGGTCGAAGCCGGAGCCGAAGCGGCAGGAGCGGGCGTCGAAGCAGCAGGAGCGGCAGCAGGGGCCTCGCCACCCAGAACCATCGAGAAGAGCGGCACACCGATCTCCACCGTCTGGTCCACGTCGGCCAGCGTGCCGGTAATGGTGCCGGCCTTGGGCGCGCGCACGTCCACGCTCACCTTGTCGGTCTCGAGCACGACGACCACCTCGTCCTCAGCCACGTAGTCTCCTGCCTTCTTGATCCACTCCACGACGGTTCCTTCTGAGATGGAGTCGCCCATAGACGGCACGGGCACGGTCGTCTCCTCACCTGTAGGAGCAGCCGGCGCCGGCGTGGCCTCCTCGGACCCCTGTACGGCTTCGGCCGGTGCGCCAGTCGCGCCCTTAACGATCTGGAACAATGGCGCACCCACCAGCACATTGTCATCGATGGCCGCCAGATGCTGGCCCATGGCGCCGGCGAACGGCGCGCGCACGTCCACGCTCACCTTGTCCGTCTCGAGCACGACGACGACCTCGTCCTCGGCCACGGCGTCTCCTGGCTGTTTGAGCCACTCCACGACGGTTCCTTCCGAGATGGAGTCGCCCATAGACGGAACGGGCACGTCCGTGGCGCCGGCGCTGGAGAACGCGCGGATCTGCACGGCGTTCAGACGTTGCGCACGGCCGGCCACGGCGCAGGCGCTACGCAGCTTCAGTGCGCCGGACTTTGGCGCGCGTGCAGCCAGAACGCCGGCACTTCCACTGAGCGACGTAAGGGAGCGGCGCGCGGCGCCGTTGGCACGCGCGGCGGCGCGGAGCAGGACGCGTCCGGAGCCGTGCATTATTGCGAGTAAATCTGAGCCTTTTGCAACCGGCGGTGATTCGAGTGTGGGGTGATGGAGGCATGAAGGGAGTATGGTGTGACACACATGAATTTCGGTATTAACCGAAAAGACTTGGGGTTTGTAAGGATATGACGAACACTTGAAAAGGGTAAACCGTCGATTGGATGAACGAGACAGCATCTTGCAGTGACTTGACATTTGTATGGTAAAACTGCAACCAGCTGGTCTTTCGGGTTTAACACGACCATGACGCGTCTCACGTGGACAAAACTTCAGTTTTTAACCTGCTTTACTGTACGCGTCTTCCTTCTCAAGCGGATACCACGTACTAGGCCACTGGTCGCACGATACAGCCTTCTTCAGTGTAGCCCAGTTGGTCGACGATGCATTGAGTAAAATACTGGACTGTGACTCGTGCCACGGCTCTGAAAAGCGCGTTATCTGGCCGTCATAGAGCTGCTGAAGCTCCTTGCAGTACGGTGTACCGGTGGCTAGAAGTGTTGGCACAGCTGATGGCTCTAGTCCTGCATTTGCGATCAGTGGGTCGATCCAATCCCAGAAAAACGAAATGTTTGTGTTTTCCAGGCGAATCGCTAGGTTCGGGGACAGATTTTCGACGTTTTGAGGCAGCTCCGAGATGAGCGTACCACCAACGTGAAGATAAGCACCGTCACCCTCAAATAAAGCTGCAGGAATGTGCGAAATTGGATTCAACGCGAGAGATAAATCTTGTGGAGCCAGCCGAGCTAAAGACAGAGGAACCTCAGTGAGGTTACTAGCTTCGAAGTAGACACTTGCGAGCTGTGGCCATTTCCTGTCCAGGTCGTCGGGTAAAGTGCGCAGGTTTGTGACACAAAACTCGATATCCAGGAGACTTTGAGGGAAATCGTCTGCTGAAAGACCAGGTGGAAGTTCGCCGTTGGTAAAATTCACTCGAACGAGGAAGAGCATGAACAGATGAGGGTGGTTTTCCTGTGAAATGGATGCGGATTCGTTCCAGCTTGAAATTGTCGAGTTGTAGAGCTTCAGTGCCTTTATCCTCGAAAATTTGGACAACATACTCGGCATTTCCAGGTCGTCACAATGTCGTATCACTAGCCGAACAGTTGTCGAAATATCAAACGAGCTCCAAACGTCAACCAGTTCTTGTGCAGACCCATGGGTTTTGGACGAGTAGCAGTCCACCAGTAGCAAGGAGCACGATGGTTGAGATCGACCCCACGGTTTGACTTGCATCAGACACTGCAGAGCTTCCGAGACGGATTCCGCAGACAAGTGGAGAACCAGAACGATGGCTCCCCATAGAAAAAAAATTGCTTGTGTCCATCGGGTTTCTTTGGTTAAAATCGTTTTAATCGCTCTTCTTCGACGGACAGCAGCGATATCCTTTGAACTTGGGTACAGCGGTTGCACTACTGTAAGTTGGTGAGTGAGTTTTCGGGTCGTCGACGTTGTGATTAGCAATTTTTTCATATTGTTCATGTTGCCGATCATACTTAACGCAAATATGATTCGCATGACCAGATCTCCCCATGAAGTTACCAATAGGATCTGGAACTCGCTCATTGCATGCACAACCCATACATCTTCATACCACTGAGTCATGGGGAATTGGTTCAAAGTAAAGTCGAAGTCTTGAGAGTATATCGCCAGTAACACTGTTGTGATGCCGACAGAGCTCACCAGATCCAGCGCACAGTCACAAACGATAGCAAACAAGCGTCTTCTAACGGAGTTTTTGTGATATACCAAATGGATTAGAGATGTCGACCAGCAGTTGATAATAAGCAAGAGCGTATACGTCCGATTAAGTTGTGGACGCGGGATCCAAAGACTGATACGATAGGCTTGTTGAGTTTGAAGTGCGGTCTCAATGATCTCTCGTACTAGTAAAACCCAGTCGAAGTAGGGACTTTCCACACCGATTGACTTGGAAGCGTTAGAGATACTGGCAATTCGTTCGCTCAACTGATTATCACTCGATTTTGAGCTGTCCGGTTTACTTGGCGTAACAAAAATTAAATGCTGTTTCTTGATAGACCAAACAACCATCGAGAGAAAGTAGCCGAAATGGATTAGAGCCAAACAACCATGAGAAAACGCAACTACATTAGCTCTGGTAGAGTCCGAGCCAAGATCGTACATGGACAACCAGCCATTTAACGCTGTTTTAGGCAATTGCCAGTAGCACCAAGCCGCCAGAGTAAAGTAAGCCACGCAGAAGGCATGGAGCGAAACAAAGCAAACCCAGCACAGACGGCAGATCATTGTCACTGGGGGAGGAGAACTTTCTTCACCGTCTACATGTACATTATTTATAGAATCGGTTCCAAAAATTAAGTTGCGTGCTCCTGTAGTACTAAAAAGTCGACATCAGCTCTAAAACTCTCCTGTCGTGGCTGCAGCAAGCGCAGAACATTGCGCCAATCTTCCGCTGATTGCCGCACGGTGCTGTCCGTTGCCAGTGGCTCTGGAGTATCGTTGCTGGTGGGTACCACATTGACGACCAGGGCGAACGAGTGGCTTCCGGCATCATGATGGCGTTTCTCAGTGGCTGCGTCTTGACCATCGTTCGACTACCGCCAATTGCTCATCATGTTATCGCAGTTTTTCAATGCTTTGGGCATTTTAAATTCCCTTCGCAAGACTACCCACCACAGACGGTGTACCAGATCTTCAATCATATCGGAAGTACCAACTATGACGGTTGCTGCCATCTCAATGATTGATCGTCTACCTGTTCGCAATTAAGATCGTCAAAACACATTTTTTTTTCCGTCACCAGTGCTCATGCAGCTACTATTCGAGTCGTCCTCAAAGGAAAGAAGAGAAGGCACGCGAAGAGACAGAGAGAGTTCTTACTCCAGTGCAGACTAATGGTGCTCCAGCTCACACTATCCACAGTCTGCCCAGCGCTACACTGGCGTCGATCATTATCGCGCTGGTAGAGTTCAAGGAGGCCATATGGCTCTACCACGTTAACAGTAAACGTGATGAGTTTTCGGCCTGGACTCTCTCGTTCATTCTCACTCGGCCTGGAGTGTTGAATGGTTTGATAGCATCCATCATCTGCTCAGTTCTGGCTCTGATGCGGAAGACTAAGGTGTCCCTGGTAGCTTTTCTGGGGAGAACTGGACAACAGCAGCTAACTGCGAGACGCCTGGAAGCGTTGGGTACCGAGACGCGTGGGGTGTTGGTGGATGCGCGACACCTGAACGACATGGACGGCACGACGATCCAAGTCATGCCGGACACGCAGGAGAAGCTGCAAGTGCGTAAGGTGCGCTTCGGTATTTGTAACGCCAAGAGCAGGGTGCAAGGCGTAGTTTTAAAAGCATAATAATGATCTGCAATTTGGATAATTGACGAGAATAGTATCTATTTTTTATGTTTTTTTTTCTTCGTTAGCTATAGGAGGCTCCACCATCCTACAGGTCGAGTCGCTTGACCAAGCCATTCCACGTACAATGGAAACAATGTGCGTGTTTCAGCCTCGACGTGCTTCTTCTGCATCACTAAAGTAGATACCTCGGAAGTTCGAGAGCCGCCTGTGGGATAAGGCGAATGCATTGCTAGTCGCAGCCAGCGCGATGCTGCAGATTCTCTTCATACAAACAAGTAAGGAAGACTTACCATCGCAGTTTGCGACTTCTACCTGCTTGTTTCAAGTCGAGGTCATACATGGACCTGATTTGCGTTGCTACACGTGGCGTCAAATGTCTGGCTTAGAAGTGCTACGTACATTCGTACCGCCTCAACCTGAGTCAAAAATCCAGAGTCACCCTGTGGGTTTGTTTATCTTTATAAACTCTATGACGCCGCGACTTGTGGCTGAGTGCTTGCGAAACCCAGAAGTTTGGGTGCGACAGCAGGCAGCAATGTTGATCATTGAAGTCAATGCGGATCTGAATCACGAGCTGTGCACGGGTTGAAGTCAAGGTGCCATAAATTTTTACTACAAAGGGGCGTAGACTACTGTAGCAATTGAAACGCTGGAACTTCGCCAGTGACAAGTTGCGTCTTTGCTGTTTGGGTGGGGGGCGAGACGAACTGCTGTGTAACGTTTGCAGTGTTCGCGACGAAGAAGGCGCCGCGCGTTCGTCGAGAACTGCGAGGAAGAGGATCGGATACACCTCGGGACATGTCACTCCGAGATATGCAAATCGAGCTTTGCCTGACGGTCAGCCACGGAGCACTTTAAGCAAACGTTCTCCGTTCGTTAGACACGCTTTGCCTGTCTACTAGAGTCTAGTCTAGACAGTGTCTAGCAGTGGACAAGCTCGATCCTTCTCGTTTGCATGTTGAAGCGCTGGGTAACGGCCCGTCAATAGGATCAAGCCAAAACGCTAGCTAGTCGTCGACGCCCTTTCACTAGACGTCCGTTTCGGTCTAGAGGGGCGTCGTCTGCAGCCTTTTGATGTGCATCTTTCAACCGCTTGTTGACGGCTGAGAGAGCGTAACGGCTCCAGAGCCGGCAGTGATCGATCACCTTGGGGGTTGCTTGTCAGGGCAGCGTCCGCCCACAGTGAGTCTCCGCCCCAGGCGTGTGGAAAGATTTCCGTCTCTTCGTCGCGTCGTGCCGCTGACTCGCAGCTTTGACACGCTGGCAAAGCGCAACGCGCAGCTCTCGCTGAGAAACGAGCTCGCCAGTTTGAAAGGCAAAGACGCACGTTGCAGATTTCCACCCAGCCGCTTTCTGATGACCATCATTGGATCAGACCCATTTTTTTAGGCAGGAATTGGCTGCAGTACCCATATTTAACGTACCATTGCGGTTTGAACAAGGCTGAAAAATTGGGTACAATCCCCATTTTTAGCCGTTACGAATATAAAAAGGCCGGTTTTCAAGCGCCTTCTTGTCGCGGCATCGCCAAGAGACGTGCAGATCGGCCCAGGTGGTCGCCTCGCCTTTCAGAGGTGGCGCCAGGAGAGAAACCGACAAGCTCATGCGGTTGCTGGGCCTTAGCCCTCGCCTTTCACTTTGCAATCCGCAGCCCCCAAGCAACAGAAAACGAAAACCCCCTTCAAACTTCGACCCCCATCAAGTCGCGCATCCATTTCAAATTATTTGAAAGGGGAAAAAAGTATCCAACGACGTCACAACCGGCTCATTACTACAGGTCATCCCTCCCGATCTCAGCCTTTGAACCCACTGCAGCAGTCCAGCGCCTCGACGACAGGAGAGGCGACATCTACACCCATCTTGTCCCGCATTTTAACGCCGCGTCGCACGCTGCGCGCTGATTGGTCCGCGCAACTTCCTCGTGTCGTCAATAGTCAAAAAAGGCAACTTGCTCTCATTCCCCAAGCTGCCGCGTCACCCGCAAGCGAATTCTCAATCCTTTGCAGTAGAAAAATCCACCGAAAATGGAGCCACCGAGCCACGCGCGTCTTGTGGCCATGCGCCTGCTGACCGCCTCCAACACGCCCGAGAAGCAGCACGTGGCCAAGAAGTCGGCGCAGCTCTGTCTGTCGCCCACAGACCCCAGTGAGGACTCTGCTATGGCTTTAGCTATGGCTTCACCCGTGCTCACGGGGAAATCTGTACCTGTGACGTCGCCCAACCCGGCTAAGAACCCTCTGCCTGGTCTGCAATTCGCTATTTCGGCTCAACGCGCCCCTAGTCGCGAGCTGCGTCTTCCGTCGTTCTCAAGCGCTTCATACGAGCTGGAAAGCAACGGAGATGAAGAGGAAATGGAACAGCCAATGGAGAAGACTGCAGCTACTCAGAGACGCAAGAAAGGGACACGTCGAGGCACACTCCACCCTGAAGCCAAGAACGTGCTGAAGGCCTGGATGTTCTCGCCGGAACACTTTGCACACCCGTACCCAAGTGAAGAGGAGAAGGAGGAGCTGGCCAATGAAGCTGGCATCGAAGTCAAACAGCTGTCGAATTGGTTCACGAATGCTCGCAAACGTCTGTGGCAGCCTGTGCTGCGTCAATCTGGTGTCGAAGTCAAGAATTTCCTTTCCACTGGACGTGGAGGTCCTCGTGGTAACAAATTGGAAGTGCCAGCCAATTTACAGCAACTGGTATCGCCGTCACCTGTGCCGAGTCCGTCGAGTTCGCCTCGTAAGCGCTCGTGGTCGGCAATGGACAGTTTCTCACCTTCAACAGCGTCTACGACGTCTCTGGATGAGAACAAACGTCAGCGGAAGAATTCTACTCGCAAACGCTCCAAGCAAAGTACGAGAACCAGCGACGAGAATCCGATTCCGCAACTTCAAGACCTCGAGCTGCTGGCTGCCACGTCATTGCTGGGACTGCAGCACTTGACACAGTCCGTGCATTAAACTCGATACGTTTGATATTTATTTTACTCCTATGTACGCTGTTGAAGTGGAAGTACACCTAGAAAAACAAAAGTATCTTCAGGCATTCGCATTAAAGTATCTTGAACAAGCCAACTTGTTTTCATGTCGAATTCCACTGCCAAAGTTCTCTAAAAGTTGTTCTAAGCTTTACGCTGAGCCTTACGAGCCAAGAATCGTGCTCTAGCAGCAGCGATCGCGTCCTCCTTGCTCGGTTTCGCCTCTTCGCGTGGCGATGAAGCGTCTGCCTTGGTGCGAACAGCTTCACGTTCAGGCGAGGCGTCGTTACTCGGTGGAGACTGCTGAACTTCGTCTGGTTGATCACTTGTTGCCTTTTTGGTCGCAGATTCGTTACGGGGACTCTCCACTCCCTCGTCGCGATGGACCTGCTCATTTCTAGCCGGTTTCTCGCTAGTTTCCGCATCTTGTCGTGCTTCCTTGGCCGTGTATGCACTTCGTGCGTTGGCTGTCGAGCCACCCATCGCGATGTTCTTGTTGAGATTAGCGTAAAATCCAGCCATCGCATGTTCGCCCTGCTTGGTGACGTCTTCGTGCTCTTCCAGAGCAGCAAGCCGCGCATCTTCTGCATCCCAACGCTGCATCTCCTGTAATTTTCGCTTGTAAGAAGCTGATACAAGTTTCTCCTTGTCTCCGTACATTGCGTCATCAGCTTTGCGCTCACTGAGCAGTCTTCGTTCACGGATGCGCTCGTTTTCGACTTCTCGAATCTTGGCCTGCTGCAGCAGAGTGCTGATGTACTTGGGCTTCTTCTTCTCTTCTTCTCGTTTAGTTGCACGTTTTTCCGCTTCTGTCTCTCTGGCGCTTTTCATGTCATCGTACACTGCATCATAGTCAAAGACCGAAGCGTCTTCGGCCAGAGCTTGTGCTCGTACTTTGTCTACTTGGCTCTGCTGCAGACTGCGGGCTGCTTCCTCTCCCACTCGACGCTTAGCATTTTTATCATTGTCTTTAGCTTTTTTCTTGCTGTTTTTCTCGGCTACAGAAGCGAAAACATTAAAACCACTGGAATGCACCTAGGAATGATACAACGTTTTTAGAGTGAGATTCCGATAAGAAACGATGGCGTTAGAGCGTGAAAGTTGCGGATATACCTTCTTCTTCGAGTCCTTCTCCGGAAGAATGAGGCCGTATTGCTTGCCTCCAGATGTAAAGGGCGTAGCGAGAGGCTTCTTCTTGCCTTTGGTGGTCGGGAGCTTCATCGAGAACGCCATGGTAAAATAAAAATAAATGGAAAAGGGTAAGCTATACTAAATCATCCCGGTTAAGTACGACTTTAAATAAAACCATTTAAAAAGCCCTCCAAATTGAAAAAGAGAAACATTGACAAGAATAATAGAAGGTGTTTGAACTTTCATCGTGTTATTGGTTGGTGTATTACTACACCACGCAGAAGCTGCTTGTCATGACTGACAAAACAGCTTGAACATGCCTTAAGACAAGACTTAAGCCTGCTTGGAGGCGGCGTGGGCCTTCTTCTGGGCCACACGAGCCTGGCGCTGCTGGCGCGAACGCTTGGCCTGCTTCTTGTACTTCTTGTCGAAGGTGTGGTCCTTCTTGGCAGCCGGGGACGGGTCAGCGCGGATGGCCTCGTGCACCTTTGTGATCACGTCCTCCAGCTCATCGGGGTCAACGCCGGCCTTGACATACTCAGCGTAGTGAGCAGCAAGCATCTCCGGGTCATCCTCCTCAAGCTCCTTCATGTGCTCCGACACGTGGATCGCGAAGATACGGTCACGGTGGACCTCAGCGTCGTAGCTCTTGTCGTCACGGCTGTAGCCAGGGAAACGCTTCTCGCTGTGGGGGATGTCCAGACCAGCGTCAGCGGCACCCTTCAGAGCGCCGAACACACGGTTGCCCGTGGTGGTGGAGCGCAGACCGCAGTCCAGGTAGCAGCGGAAGGGGCGCTTCTCGTCGGCAACCTCCTCCACAAAGTAGGTGCGGCCGTTGTTCTCCGTCTTGACGATCTCACCGTCCACCTCCGTGTTGCCCTCGTAGTCCTCGTCCAGGCCAAGCTTCTGCAGCACACGACGGCCAACCAGCAGGCCGGTGGCGTAGGCCGCGGCGTAGTTCTTGAGGCCGACGTTCAGGCCGTAACGGGGCAGCTCCGCCGACGTAGCCTGGGCCAGAATCTTGTCGCCATCGATCTCAGCGTACGCGATCTGGCAGATGACCTTCTTGTTGGTGATGCGCACAACAAGACGGTACTTGGGCGAGTTGTACTTGTTCTTGTCCTGCGTGATTAGACGCTTACGGGCGCGGTAGTCCGTCTTGCCCTCACGGCGACGACGATACTTGACCTGGTAGCGCTTAAAGTACGCCTTGTTCTTAAGGACCTTGACGAACGCCATTGTTCCTCGATGAAAGTTTCCAAACTGGCCCAAGTTTTAAAAACACACCTAAACAACAGATGGTTTGGTTGGTCGCTGTCGCTGCCTTCCGACATACAGTCAGCAACATGCGGACATGGAAGCGAAGGGAACCTTCCAAACAGTTATCCATTGTGTGGTCTACACAAAAATATATTTCTACCAATGATACAGCTTGATAACTGCCAACCGCCACAATGATTGGTGGAGAGATGTTGTCGATGACTAGGGTTGGGATGACTGGTTCTAAATGGCGGGGCAAAAGCCCCAGTGCCAACGCCAAAGCTTATTAGTTCGTTTGGCGTTTTTCCTCTCAGCAACAATGGTGCGTCTAGCACGGCCTTTAAGCACAGGACGTATATTCCATGACCGAAAACTGACCTGTACGCTATGTAATTAATTAACTCAGACTTTCACTCGCTTCGTTTCTATCGGCCGTGTGGTGCTTATCAACTACGGCCCGGACGCCGGCAAGATCGCCACGATCATCGACGTGGTGGACGAGAACAAGGCGCTCGTCGACGGCCCCTTCAGCGTCACGGGTGTTAACCGTCACGTGATCAACTTTAAGCGCATTTCGCTGACGGACCTGACCGTGGACATCCCTCTCCAGGCCCGTGAGAAGACCCTGAAGAAGGCTCTGGCCAAGGGCGACACCCTCGCCAAGTGGGAGAGCTCCACGTGGGCCAAGAAGCTTGCTAACAAGAAGACCCGCGCTGAGCTGAACGACTTCGACCGCTTCAAGGCTATGATCGCCCGTAAGCAGAAGAGCTCCCTGGTCAAGAAGGCCGTTGCTGCCGCCCGCAAGGCCAACTAAGCGACGAGAGGAAGACCGGGTCTTTGACTGCTGGGTACTCGCAGGTTCTTTTAGAGGTGTGCAAGCTCAAGGTGGCAAAGTGTCGCTGACGAAAGATGCAGGCTTCGAAGAACAATAAACGTCCTAATTTGGTTATTTTGCTGATAACCCCACCGCTAAACACCAGGTTCACTTCGTTCGGTTTGCCTCGCTCTGTACTGGTATGGTCACTTGGAGCACGAGGAATGTAATAGGTGGAACGTCAAGACACTGAATCTTCAGCTCGCGGAGCTCTTGGCGTTCGAAAGAATAACCAACAGTATCTGCAAACTTTGGGAGCTCGTGCTAGCATTGGTATAAAAAAAAACACTTTACTGGTACATTAAAATGTGGGCTGTCGATAACTGCACTTGCAACAGTCTCGTTTACAGTGAAGTCATTTTGTCATCTTGTTCCCCGATATGCTTCAATAGAAGGTTTAAGCTTACTTTAAAAGTAGAAATGGCGATCGATATAAATTCTTCTTTTTTCTCTAATTTGTTGAAAGTCGCAATAGAGAAGCACAGGTGGTGAAAACTAACAAGTAATTCTGCATCCACTGTAGCAATTAACAGAAGTCCCCCTATCCTGGCTTATTACGCAATTTTGTCATGTTTGATGATGAATGTGAGTACACTACTGCAGTTTTGTATCGAGCTCTTGTTTTTTTTTCAACCAACTGTAGTTTTGGTCGTCCGAAGTTTGCTTCCCTCTGATCACACACATATTTTTTCTTTCAATATGAAGATAATTCGTCTTGATTTACTTCGAAGTAATAACACCTTTTAGCGGAGTCGCTTCCGCACTTGGGCATTTTACTCCACTGCCTGTTGATGATCAACAAATTTGCTTTCTGAGGTGCTACGCCTTATCTGCACGCGGAAGGAGGATTGTTACGGTATTTACGATACAGCTTTGCTGTGCCAACCATTAAAACCTGAGCGGCGGAGGGAGGGGGTTGACTCAACCGTTGAGGGGTTGTCGGATTCGAAATGCCAGATCGTACAACGAGTTTCATTTGCCTGAAGCATACAATTATGCCGCATACTGCGAGTTCTACACTGCACATGTACATTTACATGTAGTCGCATTGTAAGTTCTACATGTGGAAGTTTCAAAAACGCGGTTGATCCTAGCAGAGTTGACAATACCGACACGCCATCCAAATTTACATTTCAGATCACTCGTGAAAACAAGCAAACTTCGTCTATGGAAAAAAAGCTAAACCTTACTGGATAAACATGTCGAAGAAGTTTTACATGAATTATGAGAGCTATAACACTTGTTGTTGCTAGTGCAGATTCACGCATTGCTTCAGGTACTTCGAAGTACTAAAGTGCTGTAAGATATCCATCCCCTATATTGTGCGAATTTGCATGTCCCATCCAAATTACAACACGATGCTGCTACTGCCGCCAACACGAAAACAACATGTGGATATACAGTACATGTACAGTTGTTAACTCTACAATGTGCCAGCGTTCGGATAAGCTCATGGATTGGTCTAGTGATTCAGAAAACAACCGAGCACTGCTCTATTTCCAACAAAGCAAGAACAACATACATGTACTTACAATACTGTGCATGTACAACTTCCTTGTGCCAGGTCAACCGCCCCACAGCCACCAGAATCTACACAGCTTCATACGCTCTCCCGATTGTAATCCAACTTGGATGGGGATTGTATACGCACATCGTGGGTCTTCTCATCTCGTAATAAGCATTTTGCTTCGACACTACGAAACACATCCAAGTGATGATCACGTTTCCGGTGACTAGGAACGGCGAATCTTACACCATTGCCGCCACCAGGTTGCTTTCCACTTTGCAACTCGCACACAAGAGTCCAAGCCCCTTCGAGCCAACAATGCGTGTCCTGTTGCTAGTGGCTCTCGCTACTTTCGCCTCCACTGCTTCGGCCACCTCTGATGGAGTAGTTTCTCTCCAAGCCAAGAGATTCCTGCGTCAGTACGATTTCGAATCGTTAACAGTACCAGATTCCGACCAGGAAGAGAGGACTTTCGTTGACAAAGTGGACGATCTGGCGAGGAAAGCCGACGATTTCATCACTAAAGCGAAAATCCCAGCCAACATGAACGTCGCGGTGGAGAAGGCAACGGCAATGGCAGATGACGTGGCGGCAGTAGCGAAAACTATCGCAAAGAAGTACCCGGAAGGCTTGAGCAAGGGGGCAATAGCTCAGATTCAGGAGGTGGAACTGTTGAGACTGAAGGATCTCGCGACGTATACCAAGAAAACGGGAGATGGGATGCGAAGGAAGATTCTCCCCTTTAAGGGCATGAAAATCGCCCCGAAACAGTATCTCGAGTCTCACGTGGGGCGTGATATACAGCTCTACGGTGATGACGGAAGTCGGTTGATGTCATCTGCTGTGGTCTCGAGGTCTGTCAAGGACGGAGGTGGCGATGTTCTCCTCATTTCCAGCTCAAATCCGAAGAAGAACGACTGGCTTCTACCCAAGGGAGGCTGGGACAAAGGAGAAGATATCCAGAACGCAGCTTTGCGTGAGGTTGTCGAAGAAGGAGGTGTACGTTTTCGTCTTGTAAATTATGTTTTTTGTTATTTTACTTACCGTTGAAATTTTGTACAGGTCAATGCGAAACTTCTCCACAGTTTGGGAGACTTTAAATTTACGCAAGGAGATAAGGCGTACACTTACTACGCATACAAGATGAAAGCTGGCACGGTTTACGACGATTGGGCCGAGAGTGTACGCTACCGTCTTTGGGTACGTGTTTTCGAAGATTCCGTCATTTATTACCTGAAAACTTACGCACTTGGATGTTTTTTTTTGTTAGGTTTCGTACGAAGACGCGCTCAAGTTGCTCGCTAAACGTCCGCAAATGGTTAACGTGGTGAAGAAAGCGCAGGAAACGGATGAACTAGTCAAGCTCGGCAAGTTACCCAAGAGTGACTCCACCCTTGCGAATTACAAGATTGAATAAATTTCATTCAATAGAGGAAATAAAAAAAAAACTTTTTGTTTTTTACGAATGTTCATGTATTTGATTTCACACACTGTAGAACTTTACTTCTACTTTTTCTGGTGGTTGATGAATCGCAGCGCCAATGCGGCCCAGACACGGAACAACACGATAATTCCGATGGTGATACCGAAGTTGCGCGCGATCTGGTGGTGCTTCATGCCGAAATATTCCTCTGTGTAGCCCTTGACGGTGATGTGGCCCACCGTCTCCGGTGAGTCGGCCATGGATTGACAGCCGAGCTGCGAGTTGACGTTCTCGTACGCCTGCGTCGTCTCATTCCACGTCGGCTCCGTGTCACAATCGGCGAATACCAACGCGATGAGGATGGCAATGGGGAACTTGAACGGGCAAATGTCGTACAGCCACGTGTAACCGGACGGAATGGCGTAGGCCGGAGGGCTGAAGCCGATGAACATCATGAAGATCGAGTTGAAGAGGATACCGACGATCTGCGCCACTTCCTCGGACGGCATCGCGTAGGCGAAGAACTGGCCCAAGTACACGAACATAAGCACCAGAAGCGCCGACGCCAGCCAGAAAACGACAGCCGTCGTGAAACCGGTAAAACCCACGAACCAGTAGAAGATGGCGGTGAAGATCAAGGAGCTCGCGAAGCAGTACGGGATCTCAGCCAGAGTCGAAGCCATGAAGTACCAGAAGGCGTTGTAGGTCTGCGACGCACGTTCACGGTAGAACGACTCACGCTCGAGGCAGGTAAGCGGCATGACACT
The DNA here is from genome assembly GCA_001314345.1 of Phytophthora multivora. Lineage (NCBI taxonomy): Eukaryota > Oomycota > Peronosporomycetes > Peronosporales > Peronosporaceae > Phytophthora > Phytophthora multivora. Next base: position 17,704 of record LGSM01000088.1, on the reverse strand, counting down.
CTGGAAAACGGCCATGGAGCTAAAGAAGCCGGACATGAAGACCATCCCCACGCCAGAGTTCAAGCCCGAGTACGAAGCGTAGTCGTCGTTGGTGACAAAGATCAATCCGAACAGAACCGCCAAGAAAATGGACAGGTACATCCGCGTCAAACTGTAGCTCGGAGTACGCCAGTACATCTGGAAGAACCTCCAGATCACGAACTTGGCTTGCGTCATGGAATTGGCGGCACGTTTCTTGCCGAAAACCATCTCTGGAAGGTCCGGAGACGGCGTCATGATGCCTTCCTTGGCCATGTTCGTCTCCAGCTGCTGGTTGTACGCGCTGTGCTTGAAGTAGCTCACGAAGTCCATCAAGTCTTCCGTTCCGTGGCCCACACCAGCTCCAATGCACTCTAACATCCAAGTGGCAGGGTTGTAGCCCACGGATAGAGGCGCTACCCCCGGGATGTTCTCGAAGTAGTCGATGAGGTTACGGCAGTCCACTCCCAAGTCGCCGTAGAACGCTGTCTGACCTCCACGTTGAAGTAGAAGCAGTCGGTCGAACAGGTAGAACACTTCCGCCGACGGCTGGTGGATCGTACAGATAATGGTACGGCCAGAGTCGGCCACTTTACGAACGCCATCCATGATGATCTTAGCGGAACGTGCGTCCAAGCCACTGGTCGGTTCATCCAGGAAGATGACGCTGGGCTGTGCAGCCAGTTCCACGCCGATAGTTAAGCGCTTCATCTGCTCCACTGAGCTGCCACGGATGATCTGGTCGGCGATGTCTTCGAGCCCCAAGAGCTCAATACATTCGTTCACCGAGTCGTACTTCTTGGCATCTGAGACGGACGCGTCCTGACGTAAGAACGAGCTGAAGGTCAGCGCTTCACGGATCGTAGCAGCTTCCGAGTGCACGTCCATCTGCTCGCAGTAGCCCGTGCATCGACGGATAGCGAGGTCCGTAGCTTCGTAGCCGTTCAGCATGATTTTACCGGTGATTTTACCGCCGGTTTTCCGGCCAGCAATGACGTCCATCAAAGTCGTTTTCCCCGCACCAGTGGAGCCCATAAGAGCTGTAATGGACCCAGGAACAGCGAAGCCGTCAATACCCTTCAGCAGCTCCAGTTGATCCTTCGGGTTCTTCGGATCCGGCACGAAATAGTGCAAATCTTGGAACGCAACCGTCACGGGGGCGAAATTCTTCTCACGAGCAGTAACTGGGAGGTCAATTACTGCGTTGGCAGCGCTCTTGGAGCCCTTGGGGGTCTCAGTGAGGACGTACGAACTGTCGTCTTCAATGGACTTTACAGACACGTCGACGTTCTCGGGCGTCTCGTAGCGGATGAATTCCATCGCTAAGTACGAGAGGAACATGAAGAAGACGTAGACAGCCAGCAGGTAGATGATCGCGTAGGCGATCCAATCCTTCTCCGTGGCGATACCGAAGAGATTGAGGTAGTATTCGCCCATCTTGAGTCCGTCGTACTTAGCGCAGTAGTCCACTTCATCGTACACGCACACGTCAAAGTCGCTTGAACGGTACTGGTTGATCGCCAGCGCCTTGAGAGCCCACGCAATGGGGCTGATCCAGTGGGCCCAGATGAGGTAGTCCGGGATTTGGCTCTTGGTCACGATGAAACCCGCAAAAATGATGAAGATCAGGATGGACGACATCCCCACCGGCATCACCACATTCGCGTCCGGTAAAGCACCTGCAAGGAAGAAGAACCACATCCCCATCGCCAAATTCGAGACGAACAGCACGAGCTCGAAGATGATGAAGAGCTTGACGTCCGAGGCGAAACCGCAGACCCAGTACACGATGGAACCGAAGATAATGGTCTCCGTCAAAGCCAATGGGATCTGACTCACAGTCGTCGCTAGGACGTAAGAACCGGTACGAAAGAAGTTGGCACGACGGTGTTTGTAGAAAATATCGCGACCGGCAATGTACACGGGGATCATGGAGCCTTGCCCCATCGAGAGGAACATGACGGTAGCGAAAATGACGCCCATAACGACGGAGATCTGAGTCGGATCGAACTGGTAGAAGATGGAGCAGTAGAGCAGCCCCATAATGACCACCATCATCAATCTTCCCATGACGAACGCCTTGTTCCGGTACGTAATGAGCAACGCGCGCCATTGAAGAGCCAAAACACTGGCGAATACCGACTGGTGAAATTCAGGCATCGGGTCGATAATGTCCTTCACACTGTCCACCAGTCGCTGGTCGTATGGAGTATCAAGAGCTTCCAGTGTCTTGTGGTAGATCCGAGATTGACTGAAGGCTTCCGAGAACTCGGAAGGGCTTCGAGGTGGCTTGGACGGGTGGTTAGCCGCCTGATACCGGTATTGCTGCTTGGTACCCAGATCCAACAGGTAATCGGCAATGTCACGTCCAGGTGGACACTTGAAGCCCAGACCTTCGAAATACGTCTCGACGTCACTGCATGGTCCGTGGTACATGAGTTCACCTTCATTCAGGATCATGACGTCGTCAAAGAGGGAGAAAACCTCGGGAGACGGTTGAAGTAGAGCGATAACCACCGTCTTCTTGAGTCTGTGGGCCACACTACGTTGCGTGTTGATGATGTCGTACGTGGCGGCGCTATCCAGCCCCGTACTGATCTCGTCCATGAGTGACACGTATTTCATGCCGAACTCCATCTCACCAGTCGTGACTCGCTTACGTTCACCGCCTGAGACTCCTCTCAGCATATTGTCACCGACCACGGTATCCTGGCAGATCTGCAGTCCCAACTGCTGGATCACGACCTCCGGGTAGTGCGCGAAGATGTTCTTGGTGGCCTCCAGAACTTCCGCGTCCGTACTACGGTGTGGCCCCATCTCGAGCATCCCCTTGCCTTGTTCCAGCAGCTTCCCACCACAGAAAGTGTGGGCGAATTCCAGCGTCTCCTTGACCGTGAGAGTGGGGAAGTGCTTGTCCCTCTGGTTCACATACGAGACGAACTGAGCGAGGCGGTTCTCGATGCTCTTGTGTGCCACACCGTTGAACGAGATCTCGCCTTCCATCGTGATGTTCTTACTGAAGGGGAATCGCCCACTCAGTACCTTCATGAGAGCGGACTTACCGGAGCCTGGTTGGCCCAGTAGTAGAGTGATTTTGCCAGGCGTGAACCGCCCACTGACGTTCTTGAGGATCTCCTTACGCACTGTGAGCTTCTTGGGGCCCATCAACGTCTTCTTGAGCTCATTGGGGATCGTAGGCAGCTCGTACTTCGTGGCGTGGTCGTCTGCCACCACAATGTCCGCGGACAGCGACAGGTTGCTGAAGCGCACCTCCATCTCCGGTAATGGGCGGCCTATAGCGGCCGGGAGCTTGTCGGCCATGAGATCATGAAGAACTTGAGGGCCTTTGGCCATGAGCGTCTTGCCCGACTCGTAGCTGAGCTCGGGAGAAGCAGCAGCGGGTGAATCCATTGGTAGATCCTTCTCTGAGTGGTGGGACGACAGGAAATTCAGGAATGAAGAGCAGCACGGAGCAGCAAGTTATGTCGGGTACGTGTGTCTGTTGCAAAGACCTCGCGGTACTTGTCGTCCGAAGGTTGAAGTGGTTCAGCTAGCTGAATGGCATCATCAGCACCCAAAATAGCGGCTGGAAGGTGCCCAAAACTAGAAGCTTTTTATGGAACATACTAAAGTGAAGGTGAAATAGCAGAGCCGGGACATGATGACTTCTGTTTAGATTGGGTACCAGCCCAAAGTCGTCGCTTTGATGATGGCAGTGGTACACTGTACCAAAGATTAAAGGCATCAACGGGATCAGCGATCAATCAAGTCCATTTGACGACCTTCACTCCTGCAGTGGACGGTTTGCATGGAGCAACAGCCACGGCGGAGCTTTATCGCAATTCAGACTCGGCAACCCTCACAAGTTGTTGCATGTATCGGCAACACGCCCGTAGTCGAGCCACCGCGAACTATAAGGTACTAGTACGACGTACAGTACAGTAGTATGGAACTAAAGTTTCGATGTAGGACCCAGATCACGACCGGACAAGCTCAGCGCGTGGTTGCAGTTGGCCAAAACTCGAAATGGCTCCTCTTTGGCGACGCAACCGAAGAGGTCATGACCCTACAACATGTATGTATCCTTACTGTTAGTTGGTTATGTAGACTGGAGTGTAGTGATTCCTTTGAACCAAACTGTGCTGACGCCGCACATGACTAATAAGGCACTTTACAATGCAGACCCCTGTGCCGAAGTTATCTAACGGTCAAAGTGTTGCATGCGTCAGGAATGCAGGTTGTCAAATGAGCAGGGAATCGACTCTGATCCGTTGATGCCTTCAGTCTGTGGCGCAGTGTACCGCTGCCATCATCAATGCCGGCAACGTTGGACTGGAGCTTAATCTAAGCTGAAGCTATCGTGCACATACCGGTATGTACTGTGTGCAGTACTCGTTTGGTGTCATCTTGGCCTGTATTATGCTGCGAAAAGGCTGAGGTCGTTCCAGATACACGCAGTTAGATGTCAACTGCATCCAACAGTGGTAAGGATGTACTGTCAGAAGAAACACGAGACGATGCTATAAGAAAGAACGAGCAATCTGATCAAAATACACGGAGTAGCAGCGGATATTGTAGTGACAACGGTTCCGATTTGAAGACCGTGCGGTTTCTCCGGCGACGCGGCACCACGATGGTTTTTGTGAATCTACTACCATTGCTCCTTTCCAGTGTGAACGTCTCCAATGCCGGGAATACGCGGCCGTTCCATTCCGCCCAGTGGTGGTCCCAGACAAAACCCAGCTTCTTCAAAGTACATCGATGTCACGAGCGAACTGTTTGGCGTATGCCTCGAGGGATCGAATGTTCTTGACAACGACCCTCAAACACAATTCTGCTGCAGCTTTCAGCCACAGAGAGGCAATCGGGCACCTCGAATTTAAATTCGATGCCGCAGTTCAAACTCCTGCCAATAGATCCGCAGCGACGGCAGCACACGCGTGTCCCATTCTCGGTCGGCGATATCGAAGCAAAACTTGATCCTCCCTAACTTCTCCTTGTCCTTCTTGATCTGATCCTTAAAAATGTCTTTAGAGCCGATAGCGCTGAACTGGGCGCCTAAATTAAACTCCACTTCTCACGCCATTTAGGATCTCCAAACGCAATGCGAAATTTCGCGTGTACATCTGAGTTTCCGTAGAGCTCGAAGTAGCGAGCCAACGCGGGTATGAGATAGTGGTCCAATCTGTATTGGATGAGGTCGAAGGCGAAGTCCATTTCGTTTTGATCTTGTGTGGTAAACCCCGACAGTTTTCTTTTCTCCCCGCAGTAGCACAGCAACTCCACGTGCTTGCCCAGAGGTTAACCTTAAGTCTCCTCAGGCCAGTTGTCATCTCCTCTAGGTACAATGAAGCTGTACGAACAAGAGGGTCTCGATGTAGGTCCATAGTGCTGGGTTCACTGTCTTTTGCCATACGAGAGCGCTCTTGGAGCGGACACCCGAGGGCGATTGATATGGCTCTGATTTCGACGAGGCGCGAGGGCGACGAAGATCTCTGCAAGGTGACGGTGCATGGGCGAGGACAGACGCGAGATGGATCGAAGAAGGCGCGTTCTGCAGCGATCACCTTGGCCACAGACCTCAGCGAATGAAAACCGGTTTTTTATGGGTTTTCGGTAGTAGTTAGAAGGGTTAATCCGTCGTTTCGTTTTGTCATATACGGTACTTGTCGTGTATCGTTTCTACTCAAGTTTTGCGTCATTACTTTTTGGTGACGCACGGTACAATAGGACCCTCTAAGCTGAAATGAAATTGCATGGACAGCAGCGGCAGTGTCGCTGCTATCCACCCACCATCGCAGTGATGTCGTCTCCGCAATAGTTCCGATGATCGCCGTAACACCGTGCAATTGGTCACACCTATCGCCTTGTCGTGCTCTATCGTTGCGACACTTAACCCCTCAGTCCGCTGGACACTTTTGTCGCCTTCCATCTGGAATTGTCCTTGTGATCTTCTCTCATTATTCAATTTACCGCAAAGGGCTTAAAGCAGCCCAACGCCACTTTTACGCACAGGTCGTTGCATTCGCTTCGCTCTTCAAGAGCTTCTAGACTTATTTACGCAGAACACAATGTCCAAGGACACCGCAATCCTCATCTTCCGGATTCTATCCGGTATCGCCACAACATGCATGGTCTCCAGTCCGTCACTGCTCCTGTACAAGATCCACAAGCAAAAGCACGTCGGCGTCGCCTCGGTCTTCCCCCTCGCAGCTCTTCTCGCTAACTCACACGTCTGGTACGTCAGTTCCCTTGAACTTTTAAACCCTAATGTTGGGTTTCTTACCCTTGTTGTGTGTCTAGGATGATGTACGGCTACTTGGAGGGTATGTGGTTCCCCGTATTCTCCTGTTTCTTGTACGGAGAGTTCTGTGCCGTTGTCTTCTTAACCGTGTACACCTACTACTGCGCCGACAAGTGCTACGTGGTCCGAACTCTGTCCGTGTTCCTTACGGTGCTCGGTCTCATCACAATCTACGCCGTCGTGGGCGGTCTGGGCTACACTGGCCAGTCAACCAAGAGTGTCAGCACTGTCCTCGGTATTTTCGCTGACTGCGCCGGTATCAGCTTGTACGGTGCCCCCATGGAGAAGCTTTTCCAGGTTCTAAAGCACAAGACTGCAGTCTTCATCAACGTGCACATGGTGTACGCCGGCATCGCGAACAACATTGTGTGGCTGACCTACGGCATCCTCATCACGAACTGGTTCATCATGTTCATCAACATCCTCTTCATAACAGTCAACACGTTCACCATGTGCCTGTACGTCAAGTACGACCCCAAGACGCACCCGCTGCAGGACGGCTGGGACGCGGAGAACGACGAACAGATCTCCGTTACCATTGATATGGCGCCGCATGTGGAGGCCAAGGCGTCCAAGAAGTCGCTTACGAATCTACCCAGTCCAGAATACTCGTGTCTGTCATCACCACTCGAAGACCTGCGGCAGTAAACTAGAGAATTAAGCTCAAATCTAAAAAAAAAAATGCGAACTTACTTCAATGTACCGTCTTTGTCCATCTGTCTGTTTGGGACGCTTTACGAACTTTATGGTGCATCATAAATGCGACGATGACGTTATACGAACTTAGACAGAGCTCAAAATGGTCCATTTTCCGTAAAAATCAAACACTTCAACTAGCGCATACGCATACTACGACGTGCATTGATGAAGCCACGCTGACATCCTCTTTGAACGTGAGGAAGTAATTAGCTGCATGATCCACCAGTCAACGCTCAAAACATTGAAATCTCGGAAGCCAAGTCACGAGATTCCTGGCCGACTTTGAGGCTCCCTCAGACAGATGCATATGCTTTTGGCAGTGCGTTCAAACCATTAGTCTACTGCACTGATCACCCTGCGTCAGCTTGCTGGCAGAGCGTTTACATTCGCTGAATGCATTAGTGTCACGACGATACAGCTCACCAGCCACGATCATTTGCGAGGAAGAGATCACTGCCTATGCAGCCTACCATTCTCGTCTATGCGTCGCATACGCATTTGTGAGGCGTAAAGCCGACAGGTTGCCAGTCCGAACTTGGCTGTAGTTACTTTCTAGTGGATATTTGCAGCCACACAGAGCTCGCTACGCCATGAAGCTGTGCGCTTTGGACTATTTTGGCAGCGCGATGAGATGGCGAAATGGTGCCAGTCCGGAGAGAGCACGCACTCGTCCGTTGCAAAAACAGCGAAGGCTTCAGTAAGAAACGCAGCCAGGAGACACGCATGTCAAACCGAGCTGGTTAATGAGCTTTGCCACTTGCTCCTCACATCTTGCCCGTCGTTAAGTCTTCAAGATTAACTGCGCCGTGGGACGGCAATCCGAGCAACTTGCATAAATTCCACCCACTTTGCATGCTACCAGCACTGCAATTCGTACTTGCATACTCAAAAATACACGCGTTTCTTGCGTGTTCTTCGCTTTGTGGTGCTTCGACTTCAGTGGAGCCTAGACATGCACGAGTTCCCATTCCTCCTTTGACATTTTTGACTCAAATGGCTCGACGTTGTCTATTTGGACATCCCAAAACACTCAATTGGTGGGTCTCTGTAAATTTGAGTGTTCATGTGACGAGCCGCTGCTTGGAATGCGACAGCTTCGTGTACAATTGGCGATGGATTTCTCAATGGCGTGCACTTATGCAGCCTCCGTAGCGCGGGCCAAGCCAAAAGAAGCTCGTTGCTCATTATCACATTCGCTGCTTCTGCTTCATAGCCAGCCGGAAAGAAGCTCTAGACCCCACCGCCTCCTGAAAAGCGGTATCACTTCAACTACTTCACCTTACGCAGCAACACAAGATGTCCCACGCAGCCGCAGTGCTTGTGTTCCGCATCCTCGCCGGTTGCTCTTACCTGGTTATGCTTACCAGTCCGTCCCTCAACATCTACCGGATCTACAAAGCCAAAAGCGTCGGCGTGCAGTCAATCTTCCCACTCGTTTCACTGCTCGCAAACTCTCATATATGGTGCGTACATCTACTATTCGGTCTTGAATTTCCATTTAACTAACGCTTTTTTTCTTTTTCATTTACAGGATGATGTACGGTTATCTCGCTAAGATCTACTTCCCCGTGTTTTCCTGCTTCCTCGTCGGAGATTTCGCCGCTATCATGTACCTGTCCATCTACTACCGTTACTCGGACAACCGTGGCTACGTCGTCCGCTCCATCGCGACCACAGTCGTCCTTATCGCCATTTTGAGCGCTTACGCTATCGTCGGTGGTCTCGGATACACCAACCAGTCCCGTCATGGTGTCAGCACCGTACTCGGCTTCTTCGCTGACGTTGCCAGTCTGTGTCTATACTGCGCACCAATGGAGAAGTTGTTCCAAGTGCTCAAGCACAGGTCTGCGGCGTTCATCAATCTGCCCATGGTGCTTGCTGGCTATGCCAACAACATGATCTGGTTGACGTACGGCTCTCTGATCCAGAACTGGTTCATGATTTCCATCAACATTTTCTTCTTCTCCATGAGCACCTTCACGCTCGTACTGTACCACATCTACGACCCCAAGACGCACCCGCTCAAGGACGGATGGGACACCAACACGAACGACAACTCGGACGACGACGACGTCCACGTCCAGATCTCCGTGGACCCTTCGGATGCCGACAACAAGAGCAGCAAGAGCTTCAACCTGCCCAGTCCCCAATACGAGGCCATGCGATCCCCCATTGCACCTGTGCGTAGAGAGTAGAGAAATATACACATGTAAATTGAATTACCAACCGCGATCTCTCCCCTTGCTCGAAGTTGACTCAGTAGTTTCGACTTTCACTCAGCAAAAGACTCGATCCCCCTCTAGGCTGGTTCTACGCTCCTTAGCGCTGAAAGCTGCTCGTTGACTTCGATTATCTGACGGCAAATGTCTAGATTGTCCGATACAGATTGTTTTCCTTTTGTCATTTGTTGGTTGCCCGTTTGAGGGCACGCATGAAGAGCGCCCACGATGCTCACAGCTCGTCCTACATTCACGCAAACTCAAACTACTCGATCAAGCTACCTGGTGACTGCTGCTTCTCCCTTCGATCGTCATTCCTTCTCCGTCCCTCGTTCAAGTATCACGGGGGTATTCTCCACTCGCCAGGTTAAGGCTGGCTGCCTTCCTTGGGCAGACCCTCACGAGGTCATGGGCGTCTAGATGCTGTACTCATCCGTCTCGAGCAAAGCCGGCGGCGGCAGGTTCTTAAAACTGTTCTGCTGCAGTGCGAGCTGCTCGAACTGCTTCGCTTCATTGTCCAGCTGCAGCTCCGGCGTGAAGTCGAAGTCCTTGAACAGACGCTTGTCGTCCTTGTGGCCGTTCGGGTTCGGACGCTGCACCTGGGCTGCGTTCGGGTCCATTAGGTCAAAGCCACGCTCCATCTCGGAGATTTCCTGGTCCGTAAACGCCTGCGGGAAGTTGGACGTGTCCGGCACGCCAGAGGGGTCCTTCTTGATCTTGGGCTGGAACGGAGGCGGTAGTTCACGAGCCTTGAGCTTCTCCCAGTTAACACCGGCGAAGAACGGGTGGTCGAAGATCTCACGGTCGCCTGTGGGGCCAGATCCCAATCGCTGCTTCGGGTCGCGGTGCAGTAACCTCTGGATAAGGTCGCGCGCGTTGGGCGACAGGTACTCCGGGATCACCAGATGACCACGAAGAATGTTGTGGAAGAGCTGTTTCTTGTCGTTCGTGTAGAATGGCGGCAGACCAGTCAGCAATTCAAACAGCAGTGCACCCACCGAGTACCAATCCAGGGCGAAACCGTGGCCAGAACGCGACAGCATTTCCGGTGCGAGGTACATGGGGGAACCGCAGAACGTATTAGCTGACGTGTGGTCCTTGATACCTTCCTTCGAAATACCGAAATCTGTGAGCAGACAGTGGCCATCCAAGTCCATCACAACGTTCTCCGGTTTCAGGTCACGGAACACGATGTTCTTCGAGTGCAGGTGCGACAGAGCGAGCGCGATTTCTCCAATGTAAAAAGCAGCTTCGCTTTCGGTGAAAGCCTTCCGTCGAGTCAGCGCCGAGAGCAAATCGCCACCGCCGCAGTACTCCATCACGAGGAACAGGCGGTCCTGCGACTGGAACGCGAAGTAGAGCGTCACAATGTACGGGTGGTCCGAGCACGCCTGCAACGCTGCCTTCTCTGTGTGGATGTACTGTGCCTGGTTCTTCTGCACGATTGCCTGCTTGTTGTACGCCTTCAGCGCATACCACTTGTCCCGGTTCGAGCCCTTACCACGCACGAGGTACACCTTGGCGAAAGCACCGCGTCCAAGCACCTTGACGAATTCGAAATCACGGGGACCCAGCGCAAGATCCTGCTGGTACTTGTTCTTGAAAGCCAAGTGACTGACCTGTGTAGCGTTGCCCTCACGCGCAGCCATCTCGTTGCGCGGCTTCGGTGGCTGAGACGGGTTGGTAGCCGCCAAGTTCGAGCCGCTACCGAGAAGCACACGAATTGGGTGGCCAATCGGGGACAAGTGAACGGGGAGACTGCCGCTAGCATTAGGCGCGTCAATACGAGCGCCACGTGCCACCAACAGCTTCGCCGTAGGGATATCGCCCGACTCAGCGGCCATGTGAATGGCAGCATTGCCCTGGTAATCGGTGACGTTGGGGTCTGCACCTGCGTCAAGAATTTCCTTCACGCAACTGTACACCACAAAGCCACGATATCATAAAAACGTCAGTACAACATCGTAAAAGATCCAATCCGTAAAGATACTTACTCAACGTTACCAGCCTGAACAGCAATGTGCAGCGCCGTGTAGCTGTCACCAGTACGTGCCGACGGGTCCGCACCACGCGCCAGGAGCTCCTTCACAGCGTTCGGGTGGTTGTTGCGTGCAGCTAAATGCAGCGCCGACGTCTGGTTAATCCCCACGCCATTCACATCCACGACGTTATCACGTAGCAACGTAGCAATAAGGTGCCAGTTGCCCACTTCTGCAGCATCGAAAAGCTGGAACTGTTTCTTCTTCACGTCTCGAAGATCCAGGATCATCTGGGGCGCCGTAGATCTCATTTTGCCCGCTCCACCTGCTGGGGCATCGACTGATCGACCTCCATTCATCTCTAACTCATGAATCACTTGGTCTTTCATGGTCAACTGTTCACGTAGCGATCGGTTCTCTTCCAGCAGCTGCTTGATGACAATATCCTTGGGATCCGAGCTTTTATCCGCTCCACGGACAATCTCGTGGTCCTCCAGCATACTGGGACGAGAGTAGTCCGTCTCCATGGAGCTGCCGGACATCATAGCGCCCATCCCTGCCGTGACTCCAGGACCTCCGGAAGCAGCGAGATTCACGCCTCCTCCAGGGGCGGAATCGTGGAAACTGCCTCTCATTTGGCTCTTCTTGAGCGCATTGATGTGCGCTCGCACAGACTTGACCCAGTCCTCCATCTCCCGAGCTGTACTGGCTTGGCAGAACATTTTCTTGGTGGGAGTCACGACTTCGAAGCAATTGGCCTTGTCGTCAATGTTGCTCTTGCGGACGATCGTATCGGGCGTGAGTTCCAGCTCTCCCTTCAAGTGGACAATGTCCTCTTTGCCCGTATTGAAGAAGCCTCCGCCCTGTTTGTAGTAGGACAAATGGCCCTCTGCAAGCACGAAGAACCGCTCCTTCCAATTGGCAAAGGCGTCCATACTGGACATCGCGCGCTTCGTGAGGAAGCCCGTCTTACTGGACACGAAGCCCGACGCGTCATCCTTCAGGGAGTTCATGTGGTGGCCCGGGGTCGTCGCTGGGGACGAAGAGAGCGCAGCACTCGCCGGTTTCCCGAAGCTGATGGTGTTGCGCGAACTGAGCCCGTTGTTACCGAAGCTGCCGACCGGGCTCATACCCCCGAAGCCGCCACTGCCGCTACCGCTAGAAAGAGCTTCTCCCTGGCTATTGCCGCGTCTCCGCGCCTTGTTGAAGCGCTTGCTGATGGCGCCGCCTTGGCCAGGACTGCGCATGCTTCCACTGCTGGACATGGCGCGAGTTAGAGACTGAAAGAAGCGTGGGAGGGTGCCCGAGCGAGTCGAGAAGACGTTGAGCCCCGAGGTGGCGCTGGGAACGAGCAGGAAGCGGCGGAAACAAGGCACTTGCCTGCCCCAAAAGCTTTAGCGTCCGTGCGTTCCTTCTTTCGCTTTGTGCCTTATCCCCCTTCCCCGCTTTTTGCTCTGTGCATATTTTACTGTACATGTGGTATAATGGTTACGTATAAAAAGTATGATAAATGAAAGGAATATTTTGTTTAGATGTTAGTTTTATGGTTTATTGTGTTTTATGTAAAATTCTAAATGATAGTGTATTTCGTTTAAGACCGTGTCGAAGATTGTATTCAAATTTTTGAGCTCAGCCGGTGTATCCAACACAACGTTGGATTCTTTTGGGTTGCCGTGTTATTTCGACCAATCATTGTTTAGTAAAGTTTGACGATTCGCCAATGAGAAGTTCGTCTGGATTTCAGTATGGAGACGCCTTTTGCTTCAACTACGCGTTGCTAACTTTTTTAGAGCTCCCGTGGGTGAATACATGTACATGGGGGGACATTTGGGTAGAATAGCGCCGTAAAAGACCACAACATGCATCTTATTCGCTGTGGTCGCATCGTGGGGTTGTCAACCTTCCACCCTTCTGGAAGGTGCCTCCAGCGCTCGACCACACACAAAATTCCAGTCTCATGGCCCACGATGCCCTACTCAAAGGCGATGGTCTCTACAGATCCAGTTTTTTTCTTTATAGTGGCGTGACGTGGAAGCTTGCAATTGGAAAGGTGAGGTGTATTATACTGTACTGCACAAGGATACTTTCATCGTGGTCTGTATCCAGCTCAGGATTATACAATATCAGTCAGCAACACTGACAGGCTGTCAGTGACAGCTTTTAAAAATATATACTACGTAGTAATATTAACGTGTGCATGTTAGTTAATTTTCTGTTGCTACCCACGCGTTGGCACTACAACCGGCGAGCGGATATCCTCACGCTGCAGACTTGGCACTCCGATTTTCTTAGAAGTCGGGGAATCGGACACTTGGATCACAACGAACTCCTCGTCCTGGTCGTCCTCATTGAGGAAAGTTTCACCTTCCTTCAGCGGGCGCTTCTCGGTGTTTTCGTTCTCGTCCATGCTTTTCTTGTCCCAACTTTCCTCTAGCGGGTGCGTCTTGGGGTCGTAGATGTGGTACACAACCAGCGTAAACGAGTTCATCGTGAAGAAGAAGATGTTGATGGAGATCATAAAGTAGTTCTGGATCAGACTGCCGAACGTCAGCCAAATGACGTTGTTCATGTAGCCCGCGAGCACCATCGGGAGGTTAATAAACGCGGCAGATTTATGCTTGAGCACCATGTAGAGCTTCTCCATAGGAGCGCAATACAAGCAAACACTGGCGAAATCAGCGAAGAATCCGAGTACCGTGCTCACTTCGTGTCGACTTTGGTTTGTCGCTCCAAAGCCGCCCAAAATCACGTAAAGGGTCAAGATGAAGAGGATCGCGGTCACTGTAGTGATGGAGCGGACAACGTATCGACGGTTGTCGGAGTACCGGTAGTAGATTGCGAGGTACACGATAGCAGCAAAGTCGCCCACGAGGAAGCAGGAAAATACTGGGAAGTAAATTTTAGCCAAGTAGCCGTACATCATCCTGTAAGGATTCAACACGAGTTTAGATCCCCGTTACACGACGACTACTAGAAGAAGAGATACTAGTAGTAAGACGTACCAGAGGTGAGAGTTGGCCAGCAGAGCTACCAGTGGGAAAATGGATTGGACTCCGACACTCCGAGCTTTATGCACGCGGTAGATGTTGAGCGATGGACTGCTGAGCATAACGAGATACGAACACCCCGCGAGAATACGGAAGACCAGCACAGCAGTTGTGTGTGACATCTTGAGTACTAAGAGATCTCTTCAGTGTTGCTTGGTGGGTTGACAGCAAATTGGATAATGAAGATTTCCTTGCGTTGGCATGATTGGAATCGCGAGTTACTTCGACTAACAAATCCGTTGGGCGTCCTCGAAGCTGGCCATGAATAGCATTGTCTTGGCTATTTTGTCACGTCGCGAATGCGTACAAGAACGTAGGAAGTCTCTGCAAAGGCATGCAACCAATACGTTGGCAAGACGGTTCGCCGCAGAGTGAGCTGTCTTCTAAGGTAGAAATTCAGCAGAATGTTTTTGCAGCCAGAATATCCGTCGATTTGATGCTCTGTGGCTGTTGTTTCTGTTCAAAAACACTATTAAAGATCCGTACCACATCATGGATATTGCAAAACCTTCATCGCAAGTATCGGATTGAAGTTACAATGATTTCCGAGTAAACTTGAGAATGGACAATCGCTCGTTTTTCGCCTTAGTGGAGCGAACAATCTGGTATAGAACACAAAAGAGCTAAGCAATGGTGAACTGCAACGCACCCAGATCAAACAGCATGACGCACCGTCATTTCAAAGCCGTCCTTTGCGAGAATAGCAGCAATCTCTTTGGGCTTATTTTCCACTACAACAACCATGTAGAAAACCCCTCGCGGCGACAATACAGCATTGATTTTGGGCAGCAATCGGTCAATCACTTCACGTCCATGGATTCCACCAGCCCATGCAGCTTCGATTCCTCTGTAAACAACCAGCACAGGTGAGCACAAGTGCCAAAGCTAATCGACACAAAGTAAGCAAACGCACAATGACCCAACTTCCTCTGACGGAGTCGGCACGTAGGGTGGATTGAACAGCAAAACATCCACTTGGCCCTGTATCCGCGGCTCGTAGCATTGGAGCAAATCAGTGCGCACAATGTCAAACGCTTCGACTCCGTTGCTCTTGGCTGTCTGGTGCCCCACACTCGCTGCCAATGGATTAATGTCCGTCGCCAAGAACATCGCTCTCGTCCCCAGTTTCTGCAACTGTGTGGCCAAATACACAAATACAGCGCCACTTCCACACCTGCAGGAACCATTAGACAGACCACCGCAGTCTCAATTGACCAATTAAGGATGATACCCACCCAATCTCCACGCAAATCGATGGGTCAAGAGCCTGCAAATACGGCAGTTCATCTTGCAAAGCGTCCACGAAGAGATACGTGTCCTCCGCTGGCTCGTACACGTCGCAGTCGTAGGCCATGTCGATCTCCGGAAGCTCCGCCATGTTTCCTGCAGTGCACGACCAATAATAAAAATGTATTTAGTGTGCACCACACAAATGTGTGATCTTGAAACGACGCATGCCATTTCTGCGTGCTACGATGGAGTTAACCGTGGATGAAGATGGCTACAACAGCAGTACTGGGAGCGTGGGCGAAGATGCAGAGCTGGAACTATCCTGCGCGCTGCATGACTTGGCGCTGAGGGTGAGGACCTTCGAGGTTAACATGCAAGGCCGGTTCAAGCAGGATCTGGGCGATGAAGACGAGATCACGGAAGACTTCGACCATATCGAAGAAGAACCAAGCGCGACGCACTACGGAAGGCAACGAATGGACTCAGATTCGGCTTCTCCGAAACGTAAGAGCAGTAGGAGGAGGAGATCGAACGAATTCAAGGCCAAGCCCCAGCATGACGAGGATGAAGACGAGTATTACGTGTTGGATAGCGACGAGGAAGACCGACCGGAAGTGAAGGGCAGACCTAGTGCAGAAGAGAAAGAGGATTGGGACTCGCTGGAAGAGAAGGAGGAGCTGTGCGAGCTGAAGCAGAACATCGCCAAGCTGCTGGCGGGCATGCAAGAGGAAGCCAAAGCGCTCGATGACAACCAGACAGACTGTAAAACTGCAGGCTAGACCTACGTGAAAGCAATGGAGGAAGGGATTTAAGACGCGCATTATCAAGGAAAACTGTCAGCAGCCTATTCCCCTTCTACACCTCACTTACTCAAATCTGCTGACTTAGGCTGACGCTCCAAACACTCAGCACAGTTCTACTATGCCCGCCGCCTTATTTCGACTGTAAATACTCCAGGAACCGCTTTTGTAGCTCAAACTCCTGCTCCCGAAGCTCCGTCTCCTTCTGCCGCTGATCCATATCAAACTGGATCTTGCTCTCAATGAGCTCCAGAATTCGTACACGGAAGTTTTCGCTGCTACTAGCGTCATGAATGTCGGAAGCAGCGGGAAGTTTGGCACTCATGCCAACATCCACTTTTCGTCGCTTCTGCGGCAGCGTCGGAGGTGTCGAAGTCGACACATTAAACCCAGCGTTCTCGTTTTTCGGGGCGATGACTCTCTCCTTGCTGTTGCCGTCCACCGTCGTCTGCCCTGCCATTCTGTGGTTCTTTCGGACTAGAGTATCGTTGATTTCACGCAGAATTGCCTCCTTCCGAGCATTCTCCTCCATCGTCCCATGCTTAAATAACTTGTCGTGTTTGCCATCAGTGTACATCTTCATCAGTGCCGTCACTCGATCCCTACGAATGAATAAAAAAGTAACAAACATTTAAGTGGGCCGCATCAGCTGCACTTTATCAGTGCGTAAAGTTGACTCACCGGCACGTGTGCCATGAAAATGCACTCGGGTTCTTAAACACTTGCATTCCCACGGCTTCAGCCACGTTCTGCCACATTTGGAGCCTTGTGCCGTGCTTGGCAGTGAATGGATTGTTAAGCTGCAGCGCTTCCAGCAGTAACACGTCCATTGTACCGTTGAATTTGGCGTATCTACCACGCACTACTGGCTTCTGCTGCGGCGTCTGTGGGCAGTCTGAAAGCGTTAAGAAACAGTAAATAAGTTAGGAAATGCGGGAAAAAATACAGATACCGCTCTGTAACTAGAACAGTTCGGTTGTTTGTTGCGCGGGGTAAATTCGTCGCTAGGTAGCCTTATGCGGCGCTACACGCCTTCACAGCCTCCTGCGTGACATGCAGCCTACCTAGTTCACCACCTAGTATGGATATAACTTCGTACCGGTGCTGGCTGATGCGACCCCTTCGTCCGACATGGCATCCAGCAAGCGCTCGCAATTCGAAACAAGCTTTTCTTTCTTCCCTGAAATTCACAAAATGGTTTTTCTCTAGATATCGACTTTTATTTCAGCAGCATTACCGGTTGAAACCGGTTTAAATTTAACCAAATCGCAAAATATCACTATAGAAATGCAGACTGCCAGCACAATCCAGACGCAGACTACTTCAACATCAACTGGGTTTTAATTGATCGCAACTTGCTGCTGCTGTACCTATGTGTCCCAAACGTTCTGGAGCTGCTTATAAATCC